>PVKH010036144.1:0-11633 GCA_004027955.1 Chaetophractus vellerosus
TGTGGTGGCCGGGAAACCTGGTGTCCTTGGCTTCAGGTGCTTGGGACTAGGTGTCCACCAGCTGTGCTGCTGACTGCCGTTGGTGTGGCCGCGCGGGTGGCGAGGGTGGGCTCTGCACTGGCGCTGAGAGGGCGGGGCTGGCTCAGGTGAGGTTCTTCCTGCCGGCAGCATTGGCTCAGGAATAGGTTTTATGAAGAACGCAACAGAGGGGATTCTCAACCTTGAATATGCTTCTTGTATTTTAACCGCTTTATTGAGATATAATTCACACACCACGCGCTTCATCCATGTAAAGTGGGTGATTCAGTCATCTTTCGTGCACCCATCACCACGTCTATTTTAGAACATTTCATCACCCCGTGAAAACCCCCGCGCCCTGTGCCTCCCTGGAAACTGCTCCTCTACTTTCTGCCCCTCTGTGTGCCTGCTCTGGGTCTGTCACATGCAGGGATTCACAACGTGGGGCCTCTTGGCCCTGGCTTCTTTCACGTACATCATGTTTGCAAGGCCCAACCGTGTTGCAGCACTATATTATTGCCAAATAATATTCCATTGTGTGGATGGGCCACTTTTTATCTGTCCGTTTATCACTCGATCGGCATCTTGGCTCTCATGGGTAATTCCCCTGGGGGCATCGTGAACAAGCTGTTGGGTGGACATTTGTTTTCATTTCTCTTGGGCGGTCCACCCAGGAGTAGAATTCCTGAACCTGTTAATGTGTTTTTAGTCTTTTGTGTGTATATGGAAACATTGCCATTTAGTGTGAAATGATTTTTCAGTACAAAAATAGTATAAAAATTTCTAGGTATTTGTGACTACCATTAAAATGCGTATTACATTTTCCCTTTGTGGTGTACAAGATTATTTTCTGAACTTATGGACTTGTCATTATTCTTAACAGCTAGCTCTTCTACCCAAATTATTAAGATATTTCTCTGACTGTGACCTTTTAGGTACTTCCTTACCTTTTTATAAGAATGTGGTGACTTTAGACCCAGAAAAGCATTTGTCTGTAATTAATACTATGTAGTTTAAGTACCTTAAAAATGATAACAGATGTGAATATACGTTTAAAAATAGAAAATTCAAAGTTGCAATATGTTGCACATAATTAATAGATGGATCTGTTTACTGGCAAGCTCTTATGATTTGTTTTGTGAGTTTATCACTCTGTAGCAAGAGTCATAGTTTGTCACTGAATTCTGCAGGAGCGTCTTTCTTGATTGACTTCAGCGGAACTCTCCTTCCCTCCAGAGGGCCAGGCATGTTCAGGTCTGTCTTCACGGCTTACTCTAGGCCCATAACTTGGGATTGTAGTTGCCTGCAGGATCGAATTTTGTGTATTTGGATTTTGATTTGCTTCTTGTGAGTTGTTCTGGAAAGAACTCATCCTCATTCTTTTCTCATTATTCACATTCTCTCCGTGTCTGTCCTGCTCTCTCTTTCTCTCACATTTCCATTTCCTTCTCTTTTTTTCTCTCTCTCGTCTTGTGAAGCAGCTTTGATATCTGCTTTGAGCTATCTTTTAAGTTTGAACCCAGACAGTAATAGAGCAATACTGAATTTTGTTGCTGTGTTGTCATGGTGTGGTTGAAATACTGTGTCTTCAATGTTATTCTTTAAATGTGTTTGGAATCCAAACCAGTTACTTAGCCCTTGGGCCATGTTGCCCTTCAATATCTTCTTTATTATTTTGCATTTACTTAAATTGGATTTTTAAATGATAAGGTAATGTGTGTTCATTGTAATAAAACATGGAACTCGTATAAAAATGGTATAAAGTGAAATACCTCCTGCCCAGTGATTCTCCACCTCCCAAGCCCCACAACCCAAAATAACCACTGTTACTCACTGGCCTTCCGGGAAGTTTAATATATAATTTATATTAATATATAAGCACTTGCATTTGCATATGTGCTTTGAAAACAAAAGGAGATGGCATTGTGCTATACATACATTTTCTTCAACATCTTGCCTTTTTTTCACCTCCTAAAAGTGACTTTGGATAGTGATGTGTCAAGCTCCTGTTCTTCCCTTCACTTTGGCCACCAGGGAGCTCGAGGCGCATTTACAATCGTTAAGAGCCTTCTGCTCAGTTACCTGCTCTGTGCTAGTAGTACTTTCTGTAACGTTCTCCTCCTGTTTTCTTATCCTCTTTCTCATGTATTCCTTTGATTTTGTCCTTATTCTTTAACTTCTCGGTCTCACTTCGCCTGCTTTTCTTGAGCCATTTAAATGATATATGTGTCCGAGTGGAGGACTTCGCGGCAGCGAGGAGCGCTGTAAGTTTGGAAAGTTCCTGTGCGCTGGAAACTCTTTCAAGATAATAATTAGGAACTTGCTTCTTCAGCACAGGTGTGGGCATTGCTGTAGTCCAAAGGGCTAATGTTCACACTCAGGAAAGCTCTTCCTAACAAGAGCACGGATTCTTTAGAAAAGCGCTAGTGATTTTCCAGTTGGAGCCTTTTAAAGGCTTTTGAGGTATAGGAAAGTCTCCTTAAAGAAAGTGGCCTCCTCCCTCTCAGACAAGCCCTTGTGCAGCAGGGATTGTTTTTGCTGATGAATTCCACTAGATTTATACTTTAAATAGGAAAAAATGCTCATTTTTTGTTGTTTTTCCCTCAGACTGCAGCATTTGGTTTTGGATTTTGGTAAATATTGATTTTTCTTGCCCTTGGAACTGCTTATCTCTTGATTCTGGGTAAGTTCCTTAAACTTGGATTCACAGGAGTACAAACCACTAGATTTTTGTTCAGCAAATAGAGCCATTTAACACAGACCTGCCTTTGCCACTGCGTGGAGACTTTCTTGGCAGCCAGCATCCACTTTCTTAGGAAAGATCTTAGGTCCAGAATATTGGGGAATTATATTAGAAGTGATTTTCAGTTAATGAAAGTTATCAGATGGTAGCCTGGGTTACAGTGACATTTTAAACTTAATTTTGGAAGTTGCTGCGCCTTTTTCTTCTTGGCTGGTAGGATGCTCTTTATGTGGCCCTTGGTTGTGGCCCATTGAGGAGGCAGTGGGATGAGCTGGGCACTGGGTCGCTACCAGGTAGGGCTCGGATTCCGGAGCTTTTTAATTAGAAGAGTTAGAGCTGGGATCCCATTTCCTGTGCCCTCATGTTTGCTAATAAGAAACTTAGCCAGCTGTGAGCTTCTGGGTTTAGTGGACTGTTCTGCGACATTCGTCCATTCGTCGTTCTCTCGCGGTCCAGCTCGTGACAGACATGATGTCGAGGCTTTCTCCTCGACGCCTTGTGCTGCCTCTGCTCGAGCACAGCCGTCGCGGGGTCCCTCCTCCCTGGTCTTACCCAGTGTCCCTTTCTCGGCCACGTCACTGGACAGCATGCTGCTCCTCGTGTTCCCATGGGCTCTTCACTTAATTGCTGCACTCAGCCATTTCTCCCTCCATTCTTTGTTGCTTTCCTCCCTTTGCTCAGTAATCAACTAGTTTTTCTAGGATTCTGTCCTCAGACCTCTTCTGTTCTCACTTGAAACATTCAAGCGCTCTTTGTTTCTATTCGCTAACAACTCCCAAATCTTCATCTCCAGCCCCCATGCTCCTGGACTCTACATTCTACATCCACCTGCTTCCTGGACAGTCCAGCCGGCAATGCCCCTGGTCCTTTAAAAGCCAAGCCCATTTCTTTGACTGTATTCCCCTTTTTGGTTAATCTTGCCTAGTCCTCCCAAGCCAGAAATTCAGGTACTTAAGGGAGCCCCGTCTCGCCCCACTAACAGTCAATCAAATACAAGTTCAGCTGCTTTTGACTTGTCCTTTTGCTTTCACTGCTAGTGTTTCTCAAACTAGGAAACCACAGGAACAGGCAGGGCTAAAGGCGTTGCTTTGGCCCATGTGTGGCGTATGTTTGGGAGGGGGGCGCTTGCCAAGCTTTCAGAGACCCTATCAGCCTGGTACAGAGGAGTCCTCTGCAGACAGCCCGAGGAATGAGAGGGTGCGGTCCTGTCCTGCTCGGAGGGGCCGAAGGAGAGAGGCCATTCCCAGGAGAGGCTCCAGCAGGCACCTGTGATCAGGGGACCTTAAGATGAAGCTGTAAAGGCTGGCACCAAAAAGGGCACTGGGAAAAGGGCTCAGGTAGAGAAAATAAGGGATCGAAAACTGTTCACACTGACCGTCCTGCAGTGCACACGTGAATGTTGAGCTGCTGCGTGCCAGTAGCAGAAGAGGAAACCGAGACCGCTTGTGGAGGCACGTTTTCCGCCCGTGATGTCAAGAAGAAAAATTTGAAATTGGACGTCTTGAGAAGTTGTTCCCCAGCATGTCAGACGTTCACAGAGAAATTGGAAAATCCTTGCCAAGTCGGTTTTAGATGGCGAAGAGTCATTCTATAAAAGTAGGCTGGACCTTCCAAAGTCCTCTCCAAAGCTGACTCATCAGGAATATTGCTTAGCTTAATTCAAAAGAACCCCCGTAACATCATGGGGTTTACTGCAAAGCTTGAGAGTGCCGGGCAAATGTACATGATTTAACAGAGAATCTCTAACCTCTCCTTGCATTGAGTTTCTCAGCAGGCTCATAAATACAGTCCATATATTTATTCTCTACCGAGAATTGACTTAGAATTTCTTGAGAAACTGCCAGAAATAAATGTCTTATTTAGTTGTTCTGTCCCTTAACTAGCATCCTGCAACATACAGATTTGAGGCAGGGAGTTGTCTAATCGTGTGTGTAGTTTATACTTATTTGTTCAAAGCTCTAGTCTCATGAAAATTGCTATATAAATACTTTAAAGATTCCTATTATTGGGGGCTTCTGAGAAAGTATACTAGAGATCAAAATGTTTCTCAACTATAATCTTTATTGTTTTTGAAATCCAGAATGTATTAGAGTTTAATTTCAGTTATTCCAGTTGGAGTAGTTTCTATTGCCAGTCTTTTTTTTTTTTGAGGTTCATGGATAAAGAATAAGTAAATGAAGTGGAATAGAAGAAGTTTGCTTTTGGGGACTGAGGAAGAAGAGTTCATTTCAACTATGAGTTCAGGGTTAGTGGTCTGTAGGTGTAACCCCAATGATAGTACCCCATTGTTGAAATTATTCCCTGGCCCTAAGATAATTGTCGATTCTGCAAACCATGCTCCTGTTATGTGATCACACAATGCTAAATTTAGCATAAATTTAGTAACAAATTCCAGTAAATTCAATTGAGCAGAACTTAGTTATTTAAAAGGAAAAAAATACTCCAACCTGAATAATATTTTCATGGATAAGGTAATTAATTTGTGATTGGTTGATTTCATGCTTTCAGGTCCGCAGAAACTGCACTGCTCAGGAATCTTGACACAGGAAGGCAGGTGTTTACGTGAATATAAAGTTAGGAACTATATTTAGCTGCAATCAGAGTGTAGTGTGGTACGTTAAACCTGTTTGTCTTTGACGGGAACTTACTTGAGTTAAGGAGGTCTCAGACGAGGCCGAGAGTGCGTCCTGCACGTAGACGGTGGTCTGGCTTGTGGCTGCCTCTCTGGCCAGCGCAGTTTGCCTGTTTCAAAGCCGCAAGAGCGTGGTGGGACTTCTTTCCCGCCAGCTTCCCTTTAAACCCCTGCTGCCTGTTGGAAGGCTTTCGTTTTGGTCGGGGCATCTTTCCGGGGCGGGTGCCGTGGCCCACGGAGGCGGCCTCGCGTTTGCCCTCGCTGCCCAGGCCGTGTTTAGTTCTGCTTTCCAGGTGGTTCTTTTCAGTTCGCCGCTGACCGGCGTCCTCACTGATGGTTTCCTTTTTCCCGTGATGCCCTGGGTGTCCCAGGGCCTGCGTGGCCCGCACTGGTGAGAGGAAAGCCGGGCAGGCAGAGGCTTCCGCAGGCCTCCTTCGCCTCCAGGAGAGCTGCACGGCTTCCCACTGTCTTGTCTTTGTAGCTGGAGATGCTCTGACACCTCTGGGAAATCGACAGCAGGGACGAGCTCTCCCCTGCCCGGGAGGGGGTGGTCCAGCAGGGGCTCGTTTTATTCAGCTTGAAGTGTAGTGACTTCCAGAGTGAGGGCAGTAAATCCTGCTCTGGTTTTATGACCCTGGCCTGGGAGGGTTGTACTTACAAAGGTACAATGTAGAACTCGCGGTGCTTCTTGAATAGGTTTTATATAGGTTTTATAGGTTTTATACGTTCAGGAAAAATTTGGCCCTGAGCTAATTTAATGTTTTTTGCCCCTTCTCGGTTTATAAAGGCAAGCTCTAATTTTTTCATGGAGTCTGTCAGAACCCAGAGCCCTCTGTCCCAGCCCTCCATCCAACGTGATTATAAAACTTAGGAAAATAATAGATTGTCCTGAAAAATCTGTTGATGCCTGGAAGTCAAGTCCAAGGCAAAAGTTAAGCCAGGTGTGACTAGTGGCTGTGCTGTCAGTGACGCATCTCGAAAGAAAACACACGAAACGGCGACATTTCAGGAAAGTTTTGTGGAGTAAGTGGGGAAAGGGCTTTAAAGGAGGAAATACGGATTTTGATTTTTCAGAGGGGACTGGGGAAAATGCATTAAGGGAACTACAAATACTCACATCTTGGTTAAGTCTAAAGTATAGTCTGAGGGTGAAATAAGAAGGAAAGAATTTGACTTTCTCCTGTGAGAGAGCAGGATGGACGCATGGTTTGGATGAAAATATACAGATTTTATTTTATAAATAATGGGGTTTTGTTAAAAAGTGTTGTTAATTTTGCTGAAGTGGCTCTGAGATGGAATAAAAAATACTCCTGCTCTATTTTTTAACTTTATGTTTCTGCACACGTGGGCATGTGCATGTCTTAAAATTACGTTTTATAAGTCCACTTGAGTTCACGCTGTCCATGGCTTGGCTTCCTTGTGGTTTTGTTGTCTGTTTGCATCAGCGACCTGAAAAGCACAAAAACTGTGAACAGCCACTTTTACGTCTTCTTAATATTTTTTGACTGTATGACTCTCATTTGTCTTCACATTTGCAAAGCAGGGGAAATACTTGAATAAAAGCCATGGATTCTAATGTAATCGTTACTAAAAAAAATAATTTAAAAAAGACCTGGATTCCACATCACTAAAGCAAATCAGTACATGCCAAGGTAAAGCGAAAACCATACAGCCACGTGGAAAACCGGATACATTACATAAAAATTCCCAGCCTCCGTCCTCGTGGGCATCTGAGCCACCTATGAAGTTGTTATTGCGGAAGCCTGGCTGCCCGGTCCACGTGCTGGAAGTTCATGTGGTGTTGGACTCGCTTTCCTCCAGAGAGTCAAGATAGCAAATTTGAGCCATCAGTACACTAATTTGTAAGTTGAATTAAGCTTTTGGTATAAAATACCAGGGTATTTTAAATTTACGGTCGTTTGTCTCACTGACTAGATTTTTAAATATTTTATAACACATCTGGCATTGTTTATAGATTTTTCAGTATTTTATAACACATAGGATACTGTTTATAGAATTTGCAAACTGCTAATATCCTAATAATAATCCAGAGAATCTCTAAAAATGAAGACAGAATTTTGATGGCCAGATGTAGGTTTAATTATGTGTTTGGTTATATAGTAGACATTTATTTTTAGGAACCTAATTTATGTCTTCCCCTAGGAATTTTTTGTTATATTTTTCCATAGTGTTTCAATTTTTAAATAACTGTTTAGCTTCATAATTCCTTTTTTAAAAAAGATTTATTTTATTTATTTAGCTCTCCCCACTCCCTTGTTTTTCACTTGATGAGTCTCTTTGTCTTCCTTGTTTCTTCAGGAGGCACTGAGAGCCTAAGCTGGGACCTCTGATGTGGGAGGGAGGAGTCTAAACACTTGAGCCACCTCTGCTCCCTGCTTTGCTGTGGCTCTCATTCTGTTTTTCCTCTCCACATCTCTTGTCGCGCCATCTTGTTGCATCAGCTCGCCACACCTGCCTGTCGTGCCAGCTCTCTGTCTTTTTTAGGAGGCACTGGGATCCTCTGCTCCCTGCTTTCATTGTGTCTCCCATTGTGTTTTTTCCTTCTTCTGCCTCTTGTTGTGTCAGCTTGCTGCGCCTGCCCATAACGCCGGCTCTCTGTCTTCTTTAGGAGGCATGGGATCCAAACCAGTGACCTCCCGTGTGGTAGGCGGGAGCCCAGTTGCCTGAGCCCCATCCTCTTCCCTAGTTTCATAGTTCTTACTTTATCGGAGAAACCTTTGGCCCTTTCAGTAAATACTGAGATTAAATCCAACACTAGTTGGCCTAGAATTCTCCAAACCCTGGAAATATACATAGGCTGTTGGCTAAACTGAATCCTTACTTTCCATGTATTTTTTTCCTTGAGGATAGGACCTACAGTTTATTATATTTAACTGTCCTAATTACTGTGCATAATACTGTTTATTTAGCGCTATTCACTTTGCTTCATCGTCATAGAGCTTAGATACTGTTTAGTTTAAAATATTTGCTTTTGAAAATATCTTTACACCTAATGCCTTCAAAGACAACACTCCTCCTTGAGCACGGAGAGTTCAAGTTGGAAAGAACAGAGAAAACACAAACTTTGAGGTGAAGGAGGGCAGTTTGGTTGCGTGGTTGAACAAGGTGGCAGATTTGCAGCGTGGCCCTCATCTTCGGGGCTGAGAAATACACGAGTGGAAAAAGACTGAGCTGGGAGAGGCAGCCGCAGCGCCTGGAGCTGGGTTCGGGGACGGAGAAGGCCGTGCTGGTGGAGGGGAGAGTGGGCTGCTCTTTAAAAAGCGTCGTCGCAGTGGCAGCCCATGGCCCGGCCGTCGGACAGCACGCCTTGATCGCAGCCTCTTCCATTTGGCCCACGCCGGGGGCTGCCGCCCCCTTTCCCCCGAACCTGGAAGGCTTTTCTTGTTGCTCTGTAATAGGGTCGTGGAGCAGATCTTGCTTTGCCTGGTTAAGTAATGGGTGACAAGGCCAGGTGCAGCGAGGTCCCCCACTCCTATTTTACTGTACCTGGTTTAGTTAGAGAAATCTCCGGTCCCTCCAGGGGATTCGGGTTAGGTGCTGCTCAGTTCTGTTCAATTGAAGTTACTGAGTATATTTCCCACCTTATTAACCTTCGTTTATTTGTTCACAGCGTTCCGTCTGTGCACGATGATTCATTTCTTTTGCTGGAATCCCAAGAAGTTGTATCATTATTTAATTTAAAGTGTTATAAATCACGTGCATGCTAATTTGCTTAACATTTAATTGGAGACTTTTTCTCTCAGTTACTCACCAATGTGTTACTAGGATCCCTCTGTAACTGAGAAACGATTTGTCAGAATAACAGAGCAGCCTGCTTGCCATTTCTGCGTCATATAGGTTTTTAAAAAGGGGTGTTTTTAGTAAGCTGTGCCAAAAATGCATTATAATAACTAAATATAAGGAGCACTCTCTTAAGCCCCTTTTATTAACCTCACCGTCCCCCGCACTCTTATTTTCTACCATAATTGGAAATGTGATGTTTTCCCTGAGTTAAGAAAACCTCTCAGGCATAAAAATCCAAACTGGGAAAATAAATATACCAGGGTGGCTTTTAATTTGACGAAAGCTCTTCTACATTACAAAAGGATTCACTGAAGTTTGCTTTAACTAGACAGCTCCCTTCCCATACCAAGAATCAGAGCAAAGACTGCGCTAGGTTTTGAACACCTTTTTTGTGGGCACACCTGTTCCTAGTATTCATATGTAAGTGGTGGTGGGTGAATGCAGGCTGGGCCGCGAACCACTCCTGTTTGCTGCTGCTGGAGAGCTGGCTTCCCCTTGTAAGCCGGGAGGTGCCAGCTGCTCATCACCCACCCCAGGGCCAGAGAGGGTGGGGGGCAGCGCTCGATCCCATTCCGGAAGGAACGCTCTGGGGCCTTTGTCAGTCCTGGGAAGGGAGATAATGTGTCCTGAGTCACTCCAGTAGGTGTTGAGTTAAATTGCTGCCTTGTGCAGCATGTGCAGCAGTAGTTTCTGCAAACTGATCTGTTCACACTTGCAATGTGCTTTTCCGAGTATTTTCACGGATAGTCAAAATGGAAGCTTGTCAATTCATGTTTATGCTTTTTTTTCATGGCTCCTGGGGCAGTGTCAGATACCACTGGTGCCCACTGCTGCCCTCGTCTCAGGGCCGGCGGGTTTTGCCTGCTGAAGCTGAAGGCTCAGGACCCTGATTGTTCTACCTAGCTCGCCTCCACACAGCTCGCTGCAGTTGGGGGTCCTACAGAACACTCACTTTATAGACAAATAAGAGCTACGCCGGGTTGAAATCTTACCCAAGAGTTAAGTTCTGGAAAGACCCAGGTTTGCACGAGGTGCTTCCCTGTTACCTTCTTTTACTTCTCCCTGCAAAATGCGATGTGGTCTGAGAGAAGTGGTGGGAGTGGGAAAGCTCAGGTCACGCTTTTTTGTTTACACTTAATGAGGCATTTAAAGGCCCTAAAAAGGAGCAGCATCTGGGGGCTCCTCTCTCTGTCCCCGTAGCTTGCTCTCTTCCCACCTTCCCGCCTCTAGGAAAGAGTTGAAGGTTCCGGTTGCAGAAGGAGCTGCTTTTAGGGCTTGCTCAGGAGGGCGCTGCTTCCCATCCTGGGGAGCCAGTGGTGCCTTTAACTGTGGCCCCAAATGGTGGCCACGGCGTTTAGAAGCAAGTTAATGATTCCCCATAGTCACTGGGAAGGTTTAAATCACCACCCCTGAACTGTAAACGATGAGGGTTGACTGAAACTCCCTGCTCCAAGTAGTTCTTTTTAAAGGAGGGTGCTCTACTTTAGCTGTTTTACAATTTTCTAGTTACAACAGGAGGCACCTCTTAAGGGTTCCCAGGGAATTAGATCTTTTCTTAACATCTCAAGATATTTTGAATTAAGGCCATTATTTTTAAACTAAGACTTTGGGTTCTGTTTGTTTTGTTTTGTACTATCATTGTCAGAGGCACAAACTAAAAAAAGTGCCATTCTATTTTGAAACACTGAAAAATTAAATATTCGTCAGATATTTTCTTCAAGACTGCAAAAACTTGTTTACTTTAAATAAATGCAGTCCTTGGAGCTGCTGGGCACTGGGCTTGACAGAGATGGAGAAATAGTTTCCGCCTAAGTGCTGTCCGGTGTCCTCCACACCCATTCCATTCCTTTCAGAATTGAAATAAAATACACAGTACCAGCTCTTCAGGAGAAGATTAAAAGTCAGTATTGTGCAAAATTAATACGGAAATGTAAAGGCATTCTTGCACTGCCCACTAGAAATAAAATCAGGAAACCCAGCATCTTTGCGATATGAATGCTTTGAAAGTATGACTTTTAATTAATTACCAAATTAGGATGAGAAACAGGATCAGAAGGAATGCACCGGAACTTCAGCAGCGATTCCCTTTGTTCTGTGGGAATGTTGGGGATTTTTAAATTTCCTCCTTTCAGAGTTGTGTGTAATGATCACGTATTACTGTTACAGTCACATTGCACACAATGGAAAAAGTCTTGGGAAGAGAGTAGAGGTCATCTGCACCCGTAAAGCTGCGTTTAGCTACCTAATGGCTTCCAGGAGGGCTGGCATGCTGGAGCCGGGGCCGGGGAGCTTTGCTCGTGGCCCGGCGCCGCTCTGCTCTGTGCGTCCTTGGGCTCCGTTCTTGGAGGAGTGTAGAGGCTGTGGACCACATGGCCCTCCCCGTCCTCGAGGTCACGGTGGAGCCCCCTGCAGGACCACGTGCCTTAGCGGTTTGGG
>PVKH010036145.1:0-11637 GCA_004027955.1 Chaetophractus vellerosus
GGTTAAGCAAATTAAGCAATTACCTTTACTTCCTAGAAGCAGTGGAAGACAGAAGATGTTGCAGTGTTTGAACCAGAGGGATGACTCTGGTAGCAGCTAGCTAATCATATGTGGCAAGTTCATATTCATGTGCTTCTGAAAAAGAGTGATTTGGCTTCAATAAATGAAACTAGCATGAAGATGGACAGAATGTTTCGATGAGGCACTCTGCTGCTCTCTTTCTCTCATTCACTTAAAATTCTTCTTTAGCCTGGAAGGCGGCAACCACCCATTCCAGCCCCACTCACACCTCCCTGCAGCCAGAAACCCTGCTAGCCTGTTCATTGCTATATCCCTAGCACCTAAAATAGTACCGGCATACTGTAGGTGAAAGAAAATATTTGCTCACTGACTGAGGACTCTAAAATTCAGATTTCAGTATTATAAACGGAGAATATCCATGACTTGTCTCTACACCTCTACTCTGAAGATTATTCAAATGAACTGGGCAGATTTTGACAAACATATGGGATGAATCAATCCTAGGCAAATAGCATTGGAAAAGTACCCTCTATGAATTACCAACTGCCCAAGGGATTCTCAGGATAAGTTCTACAATATATACATTTATTTTTCAAATAATACTCTCATAATGCCTTTCCTTATAGAAATGCACATAACCCACTTTAAAATACCTTTTATGATGCATAAAATGCTAAAAATGAGCCCTGAGAAAACTATGCTAGATAGATCCTTTATTTTTAGGTCAAAATGGATACAATCTAAATTAAGAGGCTAGTTACTAAGGTTACAGAGAATGAGTGAATAAACTTAAAACAGTATTTCAGTCAGTCTTATCAACAAGTGCCAAAATCCGTGTTCAACAATATATATCTCAACAGAGAGAACTATAACAACACATTCTTCCCCAAGAGGGATGTGCCAGCTAATCTAGATGCATTTTTTTTTCTGTTACATAAAAATCCTGTCCCTAAATGTATTTGGAAAATCTACAAGCCAACGAAGAGTTATCTAATAAACTGTTAATTTGGCCAGATTCCATTTGGCTTTAAAAAATAAAAGCAAAGGCGTATATTTCTAATGATATTAAAATTCCAAAGACCAAACAAAATGTTTCAGTCCTAAAGTTCTGGAATTATATATTGCAAAAATTTACAATGATTGAAAAGAACATTGCACATTTATGAAGTTCTTTACAATTTACAAATGCTTTCATTTGATTTGATCATTTAAAAATAAAAGAGCAAAGACAATGTTATAGGAATTGGGAGCTTTTAGCCTGGAAAATGAAGGAGCTGTTGCAACCATGTATGTCTTCCATTATATAAAAAGATTTTCAAAATGAACCTTCAGAATAAAATGATAGAAGAGGAGGACTGGCATGAGCTACTTTATGAAGAAGTCAAGTTTAAAGTAAAAAAAAAAAAAAAAAAAAAAATTCTGCTAGAAAAGTCAATTGAAAACTATAAATGAGATCAAGGTGAAAGCAGCAATACCTTTCCTGATCTGGTCTCGTGTCTTCTTGGAGGAGCCCACATTGCTCTAGTCTTTCGTTTCATTTAAGAGAAAATCACATTCCTAAAGCTTTTAGTCCTTGAATTCTTAAAATTGGAATGATATTGGTTGTAACAAATTGAGCTCATTGGGACCCTAAGAAATAAGTCTTTTTCACATTTCCAAAGAGCTAACATGAAAGCCTCTACATTTTAATATCGTGATATCTCTATTAAAAGAAACGAGCACAGCTGGCTTTCATTATAAATAAACTATCACTACTCCAGCTTAATTTAAGTTTTACATGTAATTTTCCTTACAGATCAGTAAGTCATAAACTAAAATAGGTGTCTTAGTCTGTTTATAATCTCTTTCATGTCCAGAAAACAGGAGCCTCTCAATTCATTCATATGCAGGAATTCCAAATCATCTTTGCTTTGTGCCTCTTGAGTAATACATGACAGAGTTCAGAACAATGAATCACATTTTACTACCTTATAGACTGGCAAAAGCCGCAAGGCTATATACAATTCTCTATTACTTCTGCCTTCCACAAAAGATATTTACCAGCAGAACTCTAACTCTGACATTTAATCTCCTTAAATTCTGATCAAGTTATTAACATATTACCCATACTTGACTGGATAACAGTCATTCTTCCTTATTTCAATGTTGAGAGAAAACATCAACACAACCCCTCTATGTTACTCAATTTGCATGCCCTGAAGCACTGGGATTTCTATATTGAGATTCACAGCATTTAAAACACAGTCCATTCTGGACCACAGCATTTCAGATATTGACTCATATGAATCCTAATAGGATTAATTCCTCTTTTTTTTTAAACTGAAATACGAGTGCTGGCTCCTATTTGCTCTAAGTTTTCTTTTAACTTTAATGCGTACGTTTCTTTAATTCCACAAAAGGATACACGCCAGCTTTCTTGATTACCATGATCAAAAATTAAATGACTTTTACTTTTTAGGGTCATGGACTATCACTGAAAATACTGATTAATCGTATTGTTAGTGTGTTTATAGAGTCCTATTTGCAAGAGATTCTCCTATATAAAAATATTCAAGAACAATGGAAATCACACACAAGATTTAATGAAACTATTATGATACATCTGTATATTATGTATGCTTGTGATAAGCATAGTTAATCTCTAAATTACTAATAAGATTTTGATAAGAAAAGTAAAACGGAACAAAGTCCTACTCTGTCTTGCTCATTGGAAGTCAGATGGTGAAGCAAACGGACTTTAATGGTTCTGAAGGTTTTTCTTCATTTTGGGATGGAGTACCAATTATACACACAAGTAGAGTGGTGGACCAGAAACTGATTTTCCAGGAACAAGGACCTGATTTGTAGCATTTCCCAATTTCTGTGTTATAAATATTCTCTCCATGGTTGATTTCAAGCTACAAATGTGCGGTCAACCAGCTCTCAAATTTCCTGAAAATTTAACAATTGGCCCTTGTGAGCCAGTATGAGCTGGCTCTGGCACCCCACTGCATGAATATTTGAAATACACCCACAGACATACACGCACATATTTAACAAACAAATCGATTTCTTCAGAGTATATGTCAATTCTTCTGAAAGGTCAGAATTTCACTTTACTTCTCCTATCTTTCTAACCACATATTTTATTATCGTTGTCTCTGAGGTTTCTTTTAGAGTAACATCAACAGTTTTGAAATGAATCAGCATTTAAACATATAATTAGCTATGGCCATATGTTTGGTATCTAAAAGGAGGGAGGCCAGGTTTGAGAACTCAGGCTACAGATCTCCAAGAATTATTTCATAAACTGTTTTTTCTCTTATCATCCTTCATGAAGTTTTTATAAGAATTTGTGTTAGTGAATGACTACTGGGCTCACTTGGATAGAAATTCACATATTTTATTCCAAATCCAGAGATGAAGTTTTAATTTTCAGTGTACCTATAACCCCACATATTTAACAACTCTCCGCTGCAATGGTGAATAATCTCTAATTAGAAAAGTTGCCTGAAGGGACTCCCAAAGAACTCTATCCACCATACTGCAGTCACACCTCTTCCCCTTTCCTAACACAAGAATTAGAGCCCTTATGCTGCAGACTGGAGTCATCAGAAACCGAAAAGCACAGACGCTTGAACAACAGCAAAGGGTCCCATAACGGAGGATCAATGAGCTAGCCTCAAGCAGGACCAGGCCAAAGCTGCAGACATAGAACAGGCCATGTGCTGCACAATGCCATGCATATGTACCATCTTGTGAATAGCACCCCCTGGAGTTGTGCAACAGTGACTGTGGGTGCTCTCATCTGCTGCTATTTGGTACAAATGGTGCAAATTGAGTCATGCAAATGCCAAACAAAATGTTCCAGTGTCTATAACTTTTTCCCCAGCAATTCCACTTCTAAGACTTTCTTTTAGAGATAAACTTCCACTTGCATGAAAAGATGGAAATGTACATTAAAGACACTCACTGTAACATCGTTTATAATAGCGAAATAAACCAACAGCAACCTAAATGTCCCTGAGTAGGCTACTGGCTAAATAAACCATGGTAAATCTTTACAATGGAATAAAATGCAGCCTTTGGGGGAGTGGAGATGAGGGAGAGAAGGCAAGTTCTAATGCACTTAAACAAAATAAATCGTTAAGTGAAAGAAAAAAATCACTATAGAAAAGTATATGCCATTTGGGTAAATATAAATAATATTTATAAAGAAATTGTGCATCTATAATCTATCAATGGAAGGATAACACTCACCTTTAAGAGTGGTTGCCTCTGAAGAGGCCTATCATTTTATAAATTTTTAATATATATAAATTTTTAAAAATTAAAAAAAACTTCTAAAAGATCTCATGATACCTCAATAGACAAAATTTTAAAGGACTTTAGCCCTCATTGTATTTCCTTTCACAAGAAGATTTAAGTATAACCCGGCATGACAGGCATCCAGGTTTCCACCCATTTTCTAAATGGTTGTTTCTAACCCATTCTTCTTCTGAAACTCTTTCTCCTTTCCTCAGCGAAAGAGATGTTTGAAGCTTTATTCTCAAATTCTCTGTCACTACTGCCCTCTGAAGTCTGGACCTGAGAAAGGTAAAATTTATTTATGGCTTGAGCATAGTGATAGAATAAAATAAAACAAAACAAAACAAAATAAAATAAAATAAAATAGAACAAAACAAAATTTGCACTGAGAGTAAGAAGGACCAGGAATTCAACCAAAAGAGTAATAAGGTGATGGTTGGGGGAGTATTTCCTACATGCTCATCAATTTGTCATAGTCTTATAGTCAGAATACAAATCTTGACTCTGAAATCAGCATTCTCATTAGTGAACTCATGTCAAAAAATAAAATAAAAATTTGTATATATAAATATATTGTGCATATTTGTATTTGTGTACATATATATATATGAGAGAGAAAGAGAAAAGATGTGAATGATGCCAGAAAGGCCAAACTTTCTACCTCTTTATTAATCTGCTTTTTATGTTCAATACTTGCCGATTCTCAACATTTTCCCTAAACCCCAGGTTGATACCTCAAATGTGAACAGATAGTCAGTTAAATCCACCAGTTAAGAAGCTTATCTGTTTGTCCAACCTTGAGTAAAGTACATGTGTAACAAATGAAAATTGCATAAACCTAGCCCTGGAGGAGCTTAAAATCTTCAAAGAACAAACATGTTTCTCAGGGAATTTTGGAGTGGTGGATTTATATGCAATTTTCCTAGGAACAGGGTAGTACTTTGCTTTTTCTCAAAGAAAGTTAAAAAATGGATTAGATAAATGGATTATTAGATATAACAGCAAAAAGCACAAGCAGAAAAAGAAATAACAGATTAATTTAACTACATCCAAATTAAAAATTTTTGTGCACCAAAGCCCATTACCAAGAAAGTAAAAGAAAACCTTTGGAATAGTAGAAAGTAGTTGCAAACCAAAAAAAAGTATAGTATTTATCTAGAAGTAGCACCATATAATGGATTCTTCTAATACCTTAGAATGTTAAAGCAGTATTCACACTGCATCTAGACACAGCTCTTTCAAATTTATTCGACAAGAAAAAGTACTGTCACAAAAAGCTGAACTCATGGTCAAGCCATATTGGACACTCATATCATTCTAAGAAATTCAATTGCTAATAAATATAATTCTTAGAAAATGAGAGACCTGAGTAAACCTAACAGATTGGCAGCCCTCTGAATTTGGAATGTTTGATTAAAAAATCAAACCATTCTGTAATCACTCTTGCTTCTTCCTCCCTCCTCTTGCTGCCTGAACCACACTCCTCAAATTCCCTTCTCACTCGCTTTGTAAGTACTGCCCACACTTCATGGAATTGAATTTGCAGGAAGAATAAAGCATGATCAATAGGCAACATCAGCTTCAGAAGGGAAACAAAAAGCATGGCAATACATCCTGATCCTTGGGTCTGCAGGAGTAAGAGCCTTCCCTTTTCTTCTAGAAAATCATTTGCTGTCAGTGAAGGAATCTATTTTACACATCAAACGGGACTGGAAAGAGTAAGTGAGTCTAAGCTTGAAACAGATTATGGTGCATCACCACCCATGCACCATGATAATAAATAATTCAAAATTTTAAAAATACTAAACTACAAAGAAAATGAAAGTAAATAAAATCAAATTCTAATATTCCCATAATGACAACTACAATGATTTTATAAATTGAAATACCAAATTATTTTCCCAAAATAATTTTTGATGTCCCTGTTTGCTAGTACCCTAAACACACTCCTGTTCTACCTACCGGGTAATCCAAACTGGCTTTCATGATCCCCTCTGCAACACCAAAAGGAACAATACAAGGACTCAAAAGCCAAAGTTTGGGGGCTGGCTCGATAGCCCAGTGGATAGGCTACCGGCATACCACATGGGATGCCGCGGGTTCGGTTCCCGGGGACCTCTCCTAGCGGGCAGACCACCTTGAGAACGGCAAGCCGCCATGGGCGGGCCAGAGCCGCCGTGGGCAGGGCAAAAAACTGCCACGGACAGGGCAAAAGCCGCCACGGGCAGGGCAGGTCGCCCACGAATGGAGCGCAGCCAGCCACCCGCGAACTGAAAGCCGGCCGTGAACGGAAGCAGAAGCCGCCCACAAGCGGGGAAAGCCGCGCCTGCGCAGTGACCCAGTCTCGGTGCGTCGCCGCAGCGGGGGGTAAGGGGAGATATGTAATAAAATAAATAAATCTTTAAAAAAAAAAAAAAAGCCAGAGTTTGGCCAAGTCTACAACAAAATAAAATTTAAGTCCTGCCTTTGTTTTCCCCATATATGATGAATTTTTGGCAATGTCTTCTGAAATGTAGTTTAAATATATAATCAAATAACAATGTTCTAGGTATTGATCAATAATATAAATTAAGTTCTTTATTGCTTAATCTTAGATGAATAAAGACATTCATCTAACAGGTAGTAATAACAAGTCGCCAGGGTGTCTGCTAACCAACAAGGTTTATTGAATATTTTCAAACATTTTTAAACTTCAATTTCTATAGTCAGACACTGAGGTATTACCCCCAATTTTAAGAATTTTTGGTACTTTTCAGAGAACTAAGTTGAAAGGCCTACTGACTGAATTCTACTGACAAGCGAATGCTATTAATAAAACTCTTTGTAAATGGTAAATGGATTATAAACTAAAAATGCTGAACCCTTAGCTAATGCTCAAATTGGGAATGTATTGGTATATAATGTATCTCCTCAAGACAAAGGCTTTTACAAGTTAGTATTTACAAAAATGAAGTCATCATTGTACCAACAAATACTTGATGATTAAATTTTACTTTTTCCATAAAATGAGTTATTCAACAACAGAAAACAGTAAAAACCATTATAAAAATTTGTCATTTTCCATTTTATTCCTCATTTAACCCTGGTTTCACATTATGTAATCTTTTGTTCCATTGATGTTTCTACAATGCCTAGAGCTAAGCCAGATAAAATTAAACATATCTGGAGATTCACGATTAATTTTATTTTAACTTGTTGTGTTAACCTCTTAGTTCTTTTGAGTTTGTACAGAATTGAAAAGACATATTGGCAATCAGTGTCATTCACTTGGTTTCATGTAATACTACTCTCCCATTGCTACCAAAAAAGGTATTGAGATTAATTATATTCTGCCTTTCACAAAAGCCATAAAATGGGGAAACAATCGACTCTACTACTTACATACACTTTAGATTTCCAACCACGTGAAGGTCATCACGTCCTGCTTGCAGCCTTCAGTTGGTGAGACAGTACATGAGATGAGATGTCTGTCCACTACACTAGGGATAATTCAACAAAGTAGAGTAATAAACTGACTTCTGGCAGGAAAAAGAGCACAAAATAATAATAGAAAGAATTTTTTAAAAATTGTTTCTTGAAAAGGCTAAAGCTTAAATATTCTGAAGAATTGCCACATAAAAGAATTGATTAAATTCCTTATACCATAAAGCACAATAAAAAGTATTCACTCTAAATGAGGATCATATTATCACTATATATTCCTAAGAAAAAAAAATTCCTATACCTAAAAAGGATCCAATAATACATATATCTTGAATTCTTTTCCCCTTTAACTTCCTCTTTGTCTCTTTCTTTAAGATAGTTCAACTCCAAGGATTCAGTCACCAAGGATATAGACCTTTATGGTCATTCCCTAAAGTCCCATAGTCCTGCCCTCACCTGAGCATTGCTCATGAACTGAACTCAACATAAGTTCAGATAGGGAAGTAGATATGGCTCAAGCGATTGAGCTCCCACCAACCACATGGGAGGTCCTAGGTTCGGTGCCTGATGCCTCCTAAAGAAGGCGAGCAAGACAGTGAGTTGACATGATGGGCAGGCATGGCGAGCTGACACAACAAGATGATGCAGTAAGAGACACAAGGAAAACGTAATCAGAGACACACCAAAGCAGGAGGCAGAGGTGGCTCAGATGATTAGGCACCTCATCAGAGACACACCAAAGCAGGAGGCAGAGGTGGCTCAGATGATTAGGCACCTCATCAGAGACACACCAAAGCAGGAGGCAGAGGTGGCTCAGATGATTAGGCACCTCCCTCCCGGAGGGCCTGGGTTCAGTTCCCGGCACCTCCTGAAAAGATGACCAGCACACAACAAGCAGACACAGAAAATACAAAAAATGAGGAGGTGGAGAGAAATAAATTAAATTAATCTTTAAAAAAAAAGATCAGGTATGAGTTAGCCCTTAAATTGTTCATGAGCAAAATTATGAATGCAGACATGAAATGAGAAATCACAGTTGACAGAAATTCAAAAGAAAATGAAATCGATATCTAAAAGAGTATCCAAAGGGAACAATAACTCTACCTGTAAAAAGGGTCTTTCCCTCAAGTCTTTGCACTCATTTGTACTAGCTCCACACATACCATTGGTTCTGTTCCAGCTTCAGAAGTTACCCTGGAGGTAATTTTTACCTAAGATGTACACTAAGGTTGTTTTTCCCCCCTTTGTGGGCTTGATGCATGCAACAGAAACTGACTGTGGTTGATTTAAGCAGAAAAGGATTTACTGACATTAAGCTGGGAATGTAGAACCGGGATTAGAAGACAAGTAGGAACAACTGAGGCATCAGTCAGGATGACAGCCAGTACCATACCACAAAGGCAACCCACAGAAGGCATGGCTGGAGCAGTCAGCACTTCATGGCACGGAGAATCTCATCACTAGCACGCTCAGTACTGGGCACTTGAAACCACTGCCAGAAGAGTGAGCTAGCCCCTGCTAACCTCCAAAACCAATTGTTCACTGTCCCTGCTTCTTTGTGTCATAACCTCTGGGTGCAAAGATCAGGATGGTTACATCTCATTGACCCACACTCAGAATGCAAAGGTCGCTGGGAAAGCAAGAATCTCATAAGCTCAATTCCTATAATGGAAGGCAAGCTTTACCTCTCATTGAGACTCAAAAGGATGGGGATTTCTTCAAACATACAAAGTGGGTTCAGACACCAAGCATTTAGAATAATGATAATATAGTACTACACGGTTTTACACATGATTACTAAAAAAGTCTATATTAGGATTTTTCACTTGCTCTTACCAGAAGATTCAAGAGATGTCTCAGGGCTGGTATAATTTTGTTTTCTACTTCTTAACTTCCTTAACAACAGAAAGTTAAATGCTTCATACTATTTGGGAAGAACCGCATTAGAAAGTACATAGCCCAATAATTTGAGGAAATTATTTTAATTCTAGAAAAAAAATTAATCTGGTTATTTGAAAAAGAAAATCATATATTTTACATAGTAGTTAAGAACATGGGCTTTGGAATCTTCCTAGTTCAAGTACTTAATCATGTGTGGCTTTGGGCAAGCTAATTGTACTCCCTCAGTTTCCTAATCTGTAGAACGTGCATACTATGTTGAAGGATGTTGTAAGGATTTCGTTAGATACTACAAGAGTTTAAAACAGTAAATGGGGCAAAGAAAGAGCTCAATAAATGTTATATTTCATTACATGATTTGTAGTCAGTGCTGTAACATGAACCCCACTTTTAACAATCCCACTACAATGTCCATGATTTATCTTGATTCAGTTTCATTTCATTAAAGGGCAACCTTTAACTATGTGGAAAGGTCAATCGTTTGATACTTTTGCTTTAGCAAAAGAAAAGAGAACTGTGGGTTTACTTTACATTTTCAAAAAGATCAGTAGAATAAGACCATTCCACTTACTATAAAAGACTTGGTTTTACAACATATATCTTTACAGAATTTTTCAGAAACAAGTGTATAGGTAAAATCCAAGGATGTTCTCTTCAAAAAAATTAAAGTGGAGAAAATATTTTATAATATTTAGCTGAACCTGCTCTAAATATATTTTTTACCCTCTAAATAACTAATTTACATGGAGCAGAAGCACACAGACACCAATCTCAATAGGAAATAACATACATGACTTCTTGTACTGTGTACTGACTTGCCTCCTCCTAGGCTATAAGCTCACTAAGAGAGCTCATTTGTGCTCAATAAAAATTTGTGCAAATGAAAAGTGACAATATAATGACTGAAAGCCAGAAAATGCTCAATATTATAAATATCTTTCAGGAGAGAGAATCTACATGAGTTTTTTGTTCAATATATACCTAGAGATTCTTTTCTAGGAACAGAATGAAAGCCTGGGACATTGTCACTATTTGGTATATTCAGTATATGTGTACTGAATTCCTTATCTGTACCAGCTACTAAGGGCTAGATAAAGATGAATCAGACAAGATCTTGCCTTTCAGAAGCTTACAGACTAATGGAACACTAATCAAATATACTTGTATCTGTAATACAAGTTAAAAAGTGATTACTGCCCCAGGAGATGTTTAAATAAAATATTATAGGAGGTCAGAGAAAGAGGGAGTTATGCTTTCTAAATGCTTTCCTTCTTAGAAACAAATTTGATGAGCTACCTCGCCCATTAGGAAAGCACCTCCAATTCATAGCATCATTATTGTCTGTCTCATTTTTCCAAGTGAAACTTGCTTTAGAGTTTAGAAAACTAAATTAATATGTCTACCATGACTGCAGTGAAGTAAACCAGGCTTCACACATTAGTCCTTAAAATTTTATTACATTATTTTTTTATTGTAGTGAGTAGTAAACTCACAAAATATTATAGTCCTCACCCTCAAAATGTATATACTATATATGGACACATATTTTCCAGGTAAGGAAATAGGCCTACTGTCTGAGAAACCAGATCACAAGACTAAATATTCAAATGTTTTCAACAAAATGTTATCATATCTTAAGGCTTTCATTCAGGAATCAGAAAATAAGGTTTAGAAAAGAAAAAGTACCTTCTCTGCTACAACTATTCTGTTAGGAAAAGTTCTGTTACCTCAAGGATCAATATGTATGAAATCTAAAGAAACACAGAAGTTCAGAGCTTTAATTCCATATGAAAAAGATTTATCTTTGTTTTTAGAAGGAAATATTAAGACAGATCAGCTTTAAGAAAAACAGAAGATGGGGTTTTCTTCTAAAACTTTTCCTGGAATCCTCTTATTTCATCAACTATTGCATTTTAAAGACGGGTGTACACCTCTTAATGCATTTGACTCTTGTAATAGGTCTGCATTTAATCCTTCCCACTGCTTGCACACAGCTGACAAGTCAGA
>PVKH010036146.1:0-11636 GCA_004027955.1 Chaetophractus vellerosus
CAGGAACTGTAAAGAAGAGAGGGTTGTCTATGGCCTGAACTGTGATCTATGTCTGATGGCAAAGCCCCAAAATGTGTGTAACTATCAGAGGCGTTATGCCACACTTAGGGATGTGCATGTGGGGGGTTGTGGAAGGGGTGGGGGGTGGCATATGGGTACTCCTGGAATGTCTGTGTAACATTTGTGTAACCAATGTATCCTAAAAATGTATATAGATACATAAAAAATAAATTAAAAATTAAAAAATAAAATCCTGGCCGTGGAATCCATTCTGTGGAATACAGAGTAGATGTTAGAGACATTCATTTCATTGATCACATGCTCTCCTACCTTAATTTTCTCAGACATAGGAGGATGTATCTATTAATTCTTATGCACACCAGCTTTCAAACTACAGTAAAAAAAAGTTTCACAATATATTTTGGTAATTAGTCCAGTTTTCCCCTTTTCTTCTTTGTTTATTGATACTTTGACTGATTCATTATTCCAATCACATCACTGGTCCATTTGTGGCCATTTGTTCATTTAGTTTGCTTATCCTTCTAAGATGTAACAATTAACAACCATCTGCTGAAAATCCCAGTCAGCATCTAAAACACTAGCAATGGCTTATCTCAAGGTAAAAGCTTTAAAATATAACCCTGAAATATAACCCACAGATCGTTACCAATTAAGGGATGTTGTATAAACGGGGGTGAAACCTAAAATGGAATAATACACAGCTATTTAAACGACGGCAAAGCCACGCTGACTGGCTTACTGTATTAAGCCTGCTTCATAAGACATCCTTAGGATTGGTCTGTGCTTGGCCTGCTTTCCTTTCCTCAGCTCTTCTTCATTTATATATTTATACAACTCTTCTAGTATACTGTAGGAGGAAACAGCTGAAGTTCACAAGTACCTGAAGTAAAGACGTCAACTACTCTCCTATCTGTATATATACCAGTTACCGACTGGGGCTCCAGCCTCGGTCTATTTTTCATGATGGATCTCAGACATGGAATAATAAGAATTCCTATTCCAATAAAACCACATTTTAATAGATTCATCTATATTCATTTACACTGATATTCATATTTATTGGTTCATTTATAATAAAATTAATATCCGTGAACAAAGTCTAAAAGCAAGTTCCTTGATACCCCTAACATCTGTCACTGGGCTCATTCCCAAGAGAAGTAGTGGACTTTAGTGGTATATAAATATAAAATAATTAAACTTTAGTTCAGGTTTGATTCCATTCATATCAGTGGCCCATACTTGACCCATTTTATCTAATTATATTTACTATTATCTACAATTCATATGTGCTCCATCCTCAAGGAGTTATCAGACTAGATGATTTATCAATACAAGGAAGTTTGTATGAAATGTGAAAAAGCTCTGAAAATAAGTAAAAGGGTTTCAATATTTATCTTTTTAAAATTGTTCACAGTTGTACTGAATTGGATTAATTCTAATTCATGGTTCATTGCATATTCTCATCCTTTCTCATTTCTATTTACTTATGCATGTAGCCATTTGACCATTTGACCATCAACAAACAAACCACCCAAACATAACAAGAATGCTATGTCTACAAGCTCTTACCCACCAAGGAAACAGCAGATACCACCATGATAGGAGAATGATTAATCAGCTGAGCACATCAACTCTGGGAAGCACAAAACAGATATTTAAAAGTTCAAAACAACCAAGTGAGATGATCAGGATTAAAGGAATTTCCAACGTTGTTCATGGCCCTCTCTATCACTGGCACAAGAATGAATCTTCTTTCATTCATTATATTACTTTAATTGTTAATTTTACATAAGATAGAGAACTCATTTAAATTTACCAACAAAATTTTAAAAAGCCGCTTACTATTAGAAATATTGGTCTCGTGTCTCCACTCAAACAGATAATAACCTTGATATTCTCTACAAGTGTACATCGCCTTGTGGAATTGGATTATCAAATTCATTATTTCATGGCACATTATTAAGGATGGTCAGTTCTTGAACCTAAACAATTTGCTTAGTTATTCACTTTTAGTGCATAAATTAGTTTGTCTAACCATCTATTCTTTTTAAGGAAACCAAACAATATTTAACTTTCCAGGTATCCAGAACATAAATACTATTTTTAATGCCTGCCTATCTACCTGTTAACAAAACTGGTATAATCCAAGAATTTTTTCTTGAGCAGGGAAAAATATATATGGTATAGTTAAGTCTATACTTCCCCCACTTTTCTACATTTACACATAAATTTGTTTGGTTTTCAAGCATTAATTAAATCATAAAACCGTAATCAATATCTATGAAAAACAAAAATTTCCTGGAATGATACTATAGTATCATTTCCAACAGAAGGAACAGTCTAGAATTCCTTTTCTATCAACCACAGTTCTAAACATGCACTGTTCATCATCGATGACCCACAGGCCAAGAGTCATCCTCAATGGACCAGGGTTGACCCTCTTTTTCTTCATATCTATGTATTTTCATTAATTCATCAGCTCCCTAACAAGAATAAATGTCGAAGACTCATTAAAGACAAGTCTTGAATATCTCTAACATCTGTTTATAGAATCCTATCCTGTAGACTCGGATCTCTTCCATTATTTATCCTCAAGTATGCACGTATAGATTAATCAACATATCAGAACTGTAATTATCATTAGGACAAATTGCCCTTCTTTGATTACATTTCACACGTTTAAATAATGCAGTGAACACCCTCATACAAACCCCCTAAACCAAAACAAGGATTTG
This sequence comes from Chaetophractus vellerosus, assembly GCA_004027955.1. Taxonomy (NCBI): domain Eukaryota; kingdom Metazoa; phylum Chordata; class Mammalia; order Cingulata; family Chlamyphoridae; genus Chaetophractus; species Chaetophractus vellerosus. The sequence goes on from PVKH010036146.1 coordinate 2,757, forward strand.
ACCATTACTCGCCTTGATGGCCATGCTCCTAACACAGAGGCGTCCACGGAGCTCGTGACCGTGCAAGAAGGCTTAGGTCAGCTTGGGCGCACCAACTCTGCAGAGTACAAAGCGGAGAGGTTGGTAAAAGATGGAGATATTAAAACCATCGGCCCTGCATTCCACCAGCCATTTAGGCATTTATTAATTTTGGATACGATTTAATTATTTTTCTCTTAAAAAAATTATTGAACTTGCACCAACACAGACAAGAACATTGATTATTACTAATATTGCTTATATCGCCCTTACACAAAGAGCATTGAACCCTTTAACCATTTGAACTTCAGTTTTCAATATATTAATACTTCTTGCCTCACCACATATTCTCACAATTAGACAATGCTTCACTCTCATCATCTTCATTTGTATTTGCATATTGATTCTTTCATTTGTAATAACAAAATTCATAAAACACACAAACTGAGAACAAGGTCTTTATATATTCACATCTGTCTATAGCAGAGGTTCTTAACAAGGGGTCCTTGAGCTTGAATTGAAATTTAAAAAAAAAACATTATTCTTGGGGAGACGTGTTGGTGCACATGTGACATGTTTATTAAATAAAAGCCAGTATAGTGTGGACATAGTAAGGGGTCCATGGTTTTCACCTGACTGGCAACAGGGACAGTGGAACAAAAAAGGGGAAGAACCTCAGGTCTACAGGATTGCTTTTGTGTGGGACCTCAGAGTTTCAGACACGTATTAAGCATCATCTATGACTCACACGCCACCAGTTGTCATCATTGGTCCAGAATTGATCCCCTTTTCCCGCATACATTTTTAAATGTGTCTATTGATTTATTCATCAGTTCACTAATAATAATAAAATAAGCACATATGAATCACAAAATCTCAAGAACAAAATCCTAAGGACCCCTAATATCTGCCCGTAGAATCATTTGCGACATTGAATATATCTCGTTTATTGTAAACACGGATTAATTGACAAGTTTCATGCCAATTGCATATGTATCATTAGGCCACGGTTTGCCTTTTTTGGTTATATTAATACTTTTAATATTAAGCGAATATACTAAACATACCACAGAAATAAAGTCAAGAACTCTGACTATTACTCACCTTGGCCTCCACACCCCTAACACACAGAGGCCACCAGAGATCAGGAACGTGGCAGGATGCTTGCCGAGTCCACTCTGAAGAGGACAAAGCAGAGCAGGGGATACCAAGTAGAGCTATAACTCCACTGATGCTTGCAATCAACTTTACATTTACTGTCATTAAGGTATTTCTTTATTTGAAGTACTACTCCCTATATATAATTTTCACTGCCTTACTACATATTTTCATAATTGGACAATACTCTACCTCTTCATCTTTATTAATTTACATTTGTTTGATTCTTTCAATGCTGTATTTATAATATTACAGTCAGAATCCATAAACACAAAGACCAAGAACATCCTTGTTTATTCTTAACATCTCTCTACAGGACCATGTCTATGAGAAGCTGTAGGCTATGTTCCTTTTGTGTGGACCTCAGACTTCCAGACACGTATATTCATCATGAATGACTCATACGCCACCACTCGTCATGGTTGGTCGGAACTGGTACTCCTTTTCTTCATACACATCTGCACTTGTTCGCTCATTCATCAATGGACTATCTCCACATCTGTCTATAAAATTATTTGCCACTATAATCTATCTTTCATTAATTAAACTCAAGGTTTCATATATGGATCAATCAACATAATGCTCAATATGGCCTTCTTTGAATGTATTTCACAGTTTTAATACTAAGGTGAATATTTTTAGGAAAAAAACACTCAAACCAAGCATTTAGATAATACTCACCTTGGTCTTTATACTTTCGGGAAATAGAGGCAAACTTAGAACTCTTGACCATGGCAGAATGCTTATATCCGCTTGGGTGGTCCTTTGCGAGAAGTACAAAGCATAGCAGATGATTAAAAAAACTGAGACAAAATTAAAAATATCAACAATAAAAATAAACAAAAAATATAAAAAATTGAGACATTATTTCCATTGAAGCTTGTAGTCAAACTGTCAATTTGTTGGTCAACTGGGCATTTATTAATTATCTTAAGAAAGTGAACATCAAACTTTTCACTAACTTATCATTGGTAATTACCTACATTTGTCTCTATCATTCTTAGTCAAAGAGGTAACGCCATTGAACCATGTATTTCTTATAGGAATTCAGTGTTTTCAATATAGATTTAAATACATATTAATATATATTGACCAATATATGGTTGGTTAATGATTTACCCTCTTCAAATTTATGTATTTCTATTTAACAAGTCTTTCATTGATACATTAATAATAATAAAATCAAATGACCAGAAAGAGCCTTTGAACTGGTCTCAGAGTTCTAGTTACAAATTATCTATAATCTATAACTCATACTCCAGAGTTATCATCATTGGTTCAGGTTTGGGCCTCCTTTTATCACTGATATCTACATTTATTTAATTCATTTAATTCAACAATTCACTGATAATAATAAAATAAATACCTATGACTCACAAAAGAGCAAGAACCTTGAGTATCCCTGCATCTGTCTATAAAATAATTTCCTATCTCTTCCTTTATCATATTCAATGTTTCATACATGTATCCATCAATCCCTATTTATCACTGGAACATGGTTGGTCTTCTTTGGTTATATTTCACAATGTTAATAAAGCAGTGAATGCCCAGAGGTAAAAAAAAAAAAAAAAAAAAAAAAACAACCACTCAAACCAAGACAAAAACTTGAACTAATACTCACATTTGTCTACATCTAACACAGGGGCAACCATGACCTCATGATCAAAGAAGAATGTGTAAATTCACGCAAGGGCATCCAATCTGAGGAGTAAAAAGCAGAGCAGAGGATTTTTAAAAATTCAATAATTGTCGCCATAGATCTTAGCTTTCTGTATTTCATTTACTCAATCATTTAATATTTTTCAATAATTCATAATAGATATATAGAGAGATAGATATGTGTATACATTGCTTGCTTCAACACATATATCTGTAATGGGTCAATGCTTCACCCTCTTTATATTTATTGATTTATAATTTTTATGGTTCTTTCATTTATCCAATTATCAAAATAAAATTGAAAACTCATCAGTCAGGTAAAAGGAAAAGATCCTTACAGAAATCCTAACATCTGTCTATAAGATATAGGGGGAATAGACTGGATTCCCTTTTTCTTTGGACCTCAGAGTTCCAGACACGTATTTTTTCATCATAAATGTCTCATACGCCACCAGTTGTCATCATTGGTCCAGACTTGAGTCTTCTTTCCCTCATTCTTATATACACTTGCTTATTTTGATTAACTCATCAAGTCACTAATAATAATAAATTTCTATGCACCACAAAAATCCAAAACAAGATCTTTAATTTCTCTAATATCTGTCTATAGAACAATTTGCCACATTGAATAGATCTGTCATTTATTATCCACAATGTCGTAAATATCAATAAATTAATATAATGTTCATGTCAATCCCAAATTTATCAGAATGCCAACGTTGGCCTTCTTTGATTATATTTAGTACCTCTAAAATATTACAATGGTAACCTAAAAGCCACCCAAATCAACACAAGAACTTTGACTATTACTCACATAGTTCTCCGTGCTCCTGACACACAGACAATTGCAGAGGTCGTGAACACGGCAGGATGCTTAGGTCACCCTCGGCTTTGCTTCTGAGGAGTGAAAGCAGAGCAGGTGATAAAAAATCTGAGACATTATCTCCATCGAACCTTGCATTGAACCAGACATTTATATAAAATGTAATATATATCATAATATATATTAAATATGTAATTTATATATTATATATAAATATTCCATTACGTTTAATACTTTCTAAGTGTTACACTGAATACCTTTAAAAATTCACCCAAACCAAGATAAGAATTTTGAGTTTTACTCACACTGGTCTCCATTCTCCTAACACGGAGGCAACCCCCGAGCTCGTTACCATGGCAGAACCCTTAAATCAGCACGGGGCGTCCATCTGAGAAGCACAAAGCAGAGATGATAAAAAGATTGAGGCTTTATCTCCACTGGTCCCTGCATTCCACCATTCATCAGTCAGTCACGTGTGCATTTATTAATTTGGGGCATTATATTTAATTTTCTCTTAGAAAATGAACATCAAAATTCCTACTACCAAAAACAATGGAATTGCCTATAACTGTCTATGCCATCCTTAGTTAAAGAAGTAACACCCTTGAAACGTTTATTTCTTAATGGACTTGAGTGTTCTCGATATATACTAATGCCACCTATTTCCATAATTGGCCAATACTTTAACCTATCCAAATTATTTATTTATATTTATGGATTGATTCCTTTGTTTATATTTTATAGCAATAGAATCAAAATCCATTGCAGAATATGAGTAAGATCCTTGGATATTCTTAATATCTTTCTATAGGATAATTTCCAACAGGGGCAATAGAAATTTCCTTTCATGTTTGACCTCAGACTTCCAGACACGTATATTCATCATCAAAGACTCATACGCCACCAGTCGTCATCATTGGTCCAGGGTTGACTCTTTCACATCTCCATTTGTTCACATATTAATTCATAAATTCACTAATAATAATAATAAATTACCCTACAATTTACAAAAGCTGAGAACAACTACTCACTAACACATGGAGGCAACCACAGAGCTGGCAACCGCGGAGGCATGCAGAATCTCTTGAGAGCGTCGAATCTGAGAAGCATGAAGCAGGGAAGACAACAAAAAATTCAGACATCCTCTCCACAGATATATTCTTCACAAAACCACCAACCTCCTATTTCAGACCGACCCAGAGCAGTAAATGGACTACAGCTTATTCAGACCCATATATGAACCTCAGCCAAAGAGGAAACCCCTTTTATTCATTTCTTTCTTTTTGGACATCAGTCTTTTCCATTTCTTCTAGTAGTACTGCTTATCTCAACACATATCTTCACATTTCGCAGTACATTGCCCCCATCATATTTATTGATTTATATTTTGCTTAATGATTCTATCATTGAATAGATAACAACATTGAAATCCATGTTCCTAATATCTGTCCTTACATTTTTCCAATAGAAGGAATAGGATAGAATTTGTCTGCCTTGGACCTCAGACTTCCAGACACACATTATTCATCATAAATGACTCATAAATGACTCACTCCTCATCACTGGTCCATGCTCGGCCTACATTTTCTTCATTTATTACTATATCTGCTTATTGATTAATTCATCAATAAACTAATAATAAAATAACTATGAATTACAAAATCCCAAGAACAATTGCTATGTAAATCCATATAACTATCTAAAGAATCATATGCCACATGGTTATATCAACATGCTTCATATCAATTCTATATTTATTACTGGGCCACAGCTGGTCTTCTTTGATTATACTATAGACTTTTATTAATAGAGAAGCATTCACTCTAAGACAAGAACTTTTGACTGTTACTCACATAGGTTTACAAAATTCTAACACATCAGAGGCAACTGCAGAGCTCAGGACATGGTAGAACGCTCAAGTCAGCTCAGGTGTGTCTGTTCTAGAGAGTACAAAGCAGAGGAGGTGGTAAAAGATTGAGCCATTATCTCCAAAGACCCTTGCTTTCCAAATTTTAACTTTACTCAATCATTTAGGTATCAATTAATACTCCTTTATATATGTGTTGTGTGTGTGTGTATATATGTGCATCTATATCTTTACAAAACAAATAACCTCAAACTTGGACTGATCCAGAGCAATAAAATTGATTACTGCTTATCAGGTCTATATGATCCTCCTTGCCCTCTTCATAGTTACTGACGTATATTTGCTTAATGTTCTGTAATACATTGATCCCTTGATCCATTTATAATACTAATCAAAATCCTAGATCCAATAAAGGAAAAAGATCTTTTTATATAACTAATATCTCTCCATAGGATCATATCGAATAGAGACAAGAGACTAGATGCCCCTTCGTGTGGGACCTCAAAGCTCCAGACATGTATATTCATCACCCACGACTCGTAGGCCATGAGTCGTCATCATTGCTCCAGGATGGGCTCTCCTTTCTGTATTTGTATTGTATTTGTTTATTGATTAATTCATCAATTTACTAGTGATAATGAAATAATACCTATAAATCACAAATACCCGAGAACAAGTTCCTGGAACATCTCAAGTCTGTCTTTAGAGTTATTTCCCATAGACCTTCAATTTCTAATTAACATGTTTCGTATCAATCACGTATTTATCACTGAGTTATATTTGGTTTCATTGATTATTCAATAACACTGTGATTACCCTTAAAAAACCACCCGTTTGATACAAGAACTTTGACTTTTACTCACACACACACACATCTCCGGGCTCCTAACACAAAGAGACCGTCACCTGGAGTGCACCCATTCTGAGGAAGACAAAGAAGAGATGACAAGAGATTGAGGCATTTCATCCATCAACCGAGCTTTCTGCCTCTAATTTACTTAGTTGCTCAGGTATTCACTAATTTGTGGTGATATTTACTTATCTTTTAATCAAATGAAAAATATTGAATTTACCAATAACTCCAACCAAGAACACTGAAAATTATTTGAAGCTCTTTATTATCCTTAGCCAAAGGAGTAACACACTCGATCCAGCTATCCTAATGGTTTTCAGTCTTTTCTATAATGGTATTCATTGCTTCACCCTATAATTTGCATACTGAGACAGTTAATCTTTCTTATATATATTTTTAAATATCATGTCATTGATTCATAATTATACAATCAAAATTCAGGAACCACAAAAATCCCAAGAACAAGATCCTTGAATATTTCTTGAAATGAATGAGTTGGACAGAACTGGTTTAATCATAATCCCTGTTTCCTAACACCAGCTTTGCCCACTTTTAAGTGATTGGGCAAGTTATGAACATATGCAAGCAGGCACTTCCATTAATACAATCAGTGCCACTTCACGCACCCAGAACACTGATTGCTAGAACAGCTGTCCAGAGGCCCACAACACACCAGGGCCTCTGTGGCTTATTGTTTTTTAAGGAAACCAGTGAACAGAATTGCAGTCATCATAAATCTTGCCCTGTGAAATGTTCTCACCATTAGTCTGAACACGGCCCTCTTTCATCTGGTTAATTGCTCGGCGATTTATTTAATTATGTAAATAATTTTCCTTTTTAGCTATGAAACGAACAACCCTTAACCCACCACGGACTCCTAACTGGAACCCTGATTATAATGTCCACCTGCTGATATGTTCCTTAGCCAAAGGGATAACAACCTTGATCTATTTTTAGAGGCCCTTAATGCTTAGACACACAGGCTGCTTCTAAAATGGCTTCAAATGAGTCCCACTTCCTGGAATTCACAACCTTGCAAAATCCCCTTACCCTAGGCTGGACGTAGGAATGCTTCTAAAGAAGGGGCTACGGCAAAAGTGATGTACTGTCACCTCCAAATGACTGTGGCGTCGGTTTGCCTCGCTAACCCTCCCTTGCTCTGATGAAGCTGCCAGGCTGCGAGCCCCTGGAGAGGCTCAGTGCTCCCCAACCACAACCAAGGCTTAAGGGGAGCCTGCCAAGGACCCTCAGCCAGCACCCCAGCAAGGCCCTGCCCAGACCCCTGACCCACAGAAACAGTGTGGGAACTTGCTGCCCAGCAATAGATAACTAATATAGATATGGATTAATGAGAATCATCGTTTTTATCATATATTCTTGCAGTTGGCCCACGCTTTTTCTTCTTTTATAACACCTATATTTTTATTGGTTGATTCACTTAAAATAATATTATCACTACCCATGAATCACAAATCCCAAAAAAACAAGATTCTTGAATATCCCTAACATCTAAGATTCCCAAGAGGGACTGGACTACTCAGCTTCTGTAAGGACTCCGCCGACGCATCTCTGCATAAATCCAAGCCTTGGTTCTACCAGCACAAGCCTACCATCAGCACATGCTCCGTATTCTTTTTCTGCATTAGTTCATACATTAATGAATCAAAGAAAGTATAAAGAAACATATAAACCAATGGTGACATGATCAGTGCTTACTGATTACTAAAACCCTAGGACTAGAGTCTAGGCTCTCCTACACCTGGCCACACAAGAAGATGGGTCCCTTTAGCAGATTATTGGATTAACCGCTACCTTTGCCCCATATGAATCCCATTCTCTTAACGGGTCAATGTTTGATCTTCTTTCATTTACTTTGTCCATATTTTAAAGATGCGGCAATAAAGAACACCTGACACTATCTTACATCTTTGAATGTGATCCTCCCCTCAGTGACTAAACTGAGTAAATCTTTACAAATGGAGGTTTAAATCAACTGTGACTGAAAAATAAGATTGGATAATTAAGCAACTGTGAAAATGAACAAAAATGATCTCTTTACTTGTTTCTTAATTGGCCACAAGTGTGCTAAATTGGTCCCTGCATGACCTCCATTCAGTTCATTTGTTTATGTAGCCATTTATTCCTTTTCAATAATAAGAGTCAGGACCATGACAAATCACCAAACCAGAAGCAATTAGATTGGCGATTACTTACATAGGTTTCTGCTCTGCTTATTAAAAAAGATAATGGCCAATATCTTTCTCATTAGGGAATGATTGAATTAGCTATGGTGTGTCCATAAGGTAAGAAGACAAAGATATATAGATAGATGATAGATGGTAGATAGTTATAAAGAGATGATGATATGGTGATGTCCTAGACTCCTTGGGATTGGGTGAAGAGCTATGGACTAGAGTGGACTTGTTGGTGTCCTGTTATAGACTTGTTGTGATTCATGCAATGGAAGAAATTACAAAATTATGTGGAGCCAGGAGCCACTGG
>PVKH010036147.1:0-11633 GCA_004027955.1 Chaetophractus vellerosus
GAACAAGCAGAAGGGGGGGTATATAATTTTTTAAAAAATTCTTTTAAAAAAATTTAAGACTATAAGATTATTCTGAAATGTGAAAATGGAAAAAATCTAAATTAAGCATTTTATGTAATACATGATTTTTAAATACCAATGTATAATTTAATTATCAAATCAAATATTATCAGTAGTTACTGGAATATTTCATCCATGCCCCTAAAAGTTCATATATTCAAATTAGACAAAAACTTTCCTTTGTATGTTCTTTTAGGATCACCTCAATGTCTGGGGTCACCTTTTATCTGGGCACGTGCTGTAATTACCACATAGGTTTCTGTTTTGTGTAGGTTTGTTGTGGGAGGCTGCTGGGGTTGGGAGAATAAGGGGTCCTTGACTTCCTGTCTGGGCAGGAAGTACATCAGGATGCCAAGTGATAGAGCAGGACATTGAGTTATGAATTATGTCTTCCTTATCTTAGGATAAGGCATATTCTTGTACTATTCAGCTCTGCAACCTTAGGCAAGTCCCTTAAACTTTCTGAGGATGCTAGATGGGTTTCCTTCTGGAGCTGGCTATTCCTTTTATCCATGAAAATAAAAATAAAAGGATAACAAATGATTAAAATAATGGTACAGAAAATAAATACCTCAGAAGTAAAAAGAAACCAAGTAGGATGGAATGATTAGAGGGAATCTAATTTCTTTGGCTTTCATGACAGAAGAAACTCTGCTTCCCTCCTCCATTAATTGTAGATTTTTAGTTTCATAGATTTTTGAGGAGGAGGTGACCTGAGGCCAGGGAAGAGAATTCATGTACTTAAGGTATTTTACAGGTGTGTGAAAGGTCCTGAGACAACAAAGAAAATATCCTGGCCTCATGAACACTAAATCCATGTGAGGTGTTAGTTGGTAGGCTGAGGGGCTTGGCAAAGAGGAAATCATCCATTCCTTGTGGTCTTGTTCTTAAGGGTGACGATTCCATTCTCTTAGTTCAGTCCTTTAAAGGAACTATAGCAGTTTTGAGGTGTTAAGGGCAGGCCTAGGTGTGGGTACGGAGTGCAGAGACGGGGGAAACCTGGAGTGTCAGAACACCTGCAGGACCGCTGAGGTTACATGGTTGATCCAGATCTTTCCTAACAAGGATCTGCAGAGTTATTCAGTGTGGGTTTGAGAGGCTTACAGTTTTGATGCTATATAATAAACAATTTAACCTTGCCCAAGAGAGCTGCAGACTTTGTCCTCAGTCCCTGGGTAGTACTCTTTAAACCTTGGAATGTCCTGCCTGATGAAAGTGTTTTTGTATATACACCTGGGGGGCCTTAGGCCAGCCAGATGCTAATAATGAGATTTAGGGTGGGGGCTTCGAACAATGTAATATAGGGTGGGGCTTGTGTCACCTGGTATTGGCTGCACCTCCTAAGGGCTGGATACTGAGATCAGCTGCATAGACAGCCAGCCAAGCTTATGTGATGGAGCCCAGTAAAAACTCTGGACACCAAGGCTCATGTGAGCTACCCTGGTTGTTTGTGTATTGTGTCACGAATTGATGCTGAGAAAGTAACACTGTCCATGACACCATGGGAGAGGACAACAGAAGCTTTGTAATTGCTGCTTTTCCTGGACTTTGCCCTAAGTGCACCTTCCCCTGGCTGAATTAATCCGTATCCTTTTCCTGTAATAAACCATAACTGTGAGTATAACAGCTTTCAATGTGTTCTGTGAGTCCTTCTAGCAAATTATCAAACCTGAGGGTAGTTTTAGGAACCCCCCAAACTTGCAGTGAGGGCAATCTTCTGGATTATGCTCTGACCTTGCAGATTCCCTTTAAGCTTGCCCTAGTTGTCTTTCTGGTTGAACACTTACAGCTGGCTCACTAGTTATTTAAACTTCTTTGTGGAACTCTTATAAACCAAAGGTATGACATCAGAAATCTATGAGGAAAATTTGAGTAAGTAGATTGCATGTCCACTATAATCCAGATGATTTTAATTCCTACACTTTTGGTTTTCATTACAGCTGGATTCTCTTGGTTGGGTAAAGGGCTATCTTTCCTTTAAAATGCATTTTCTTCTTGTTTTAAACAAAGATTGTTGGAATCCAATCATGATCCAAGTCTTTCTTGAGTGTGCTCATCATTCAGAGTGCACATCTCACACATCTGGAATGTCGCATTCAGTTCTGGGCACCGCATGCCATGAGGGATATTGGAAGCCAGAAAGTTCCCAGGGGAGAATTGCTGAGACAGTTTGGGGGTCTGAAAACTATGATACATGAAGAACAAGAGAAGTAACTGGGTGTTTTTAGTCTGGAAAGAGAATCTTAAAGAATGAGCACTAGCAGCTGCCCATAATGCAGAATCGGGACCAGATGTTGCTGATTTTGGTGTAGTAGAAACAGGAACTTAATAAACCTTAGAGCTATTCAATGGCTGAATGAGTGGAAATGAAGTCATGAGCATCCCATCACCAAAAATATTCATGGAGAGTCAAGGGCAAACTTGGGGTAAAAGATGCTGGGTTTGAATTGGAGATACAAAAAAAGACGTTCTACAAAGCCCCTGCTTTCAAGGGGCCTACTGTTTTCCAGAACAAAGGATGTCTAAGTACAAATACAAGTAACAAAATAAGAAAGTCTATGCCACAGAATGGAGGAGATACAGAGAACTGTGGGTGAGGAGGGAGGTAGTGGATGCGAAAGGCTTCTTGGAGGAGGTGTGTTGCAGGCGGGTATGGAAGCATGGCTGGGGCTAAATGGAGAAGATTCAAGGGTGCAATTGGAGCCACAGGGAGTGTTGTGAACAAAGGATTACGCTAGAACCGTGAGTACGCCTAGCTTTAGAGAGGATGGTTTGTGAGGAGAGAGGGGAGGACTCACAGAGAAGGAAGAAGTCAGATTTAGGAAATCTTTGAATTCTATGTTGATGGAATAAGTCCTTTAGCAGTATTTGAGTTGCTGAATAGCGGTGCCCTTTATGTTTGACAGGCAGTGCAGTCTTCTTTGTGCAGGGTCTTAGATGGCCAAAATGTTAGGGTAGAAAGCAAGGAATATCATGGTATTTTCCTGACTTCTTTCATCACTGCAGGCTCTAGCCCTAACAGGCTTTTAAGAGAAATTGTACATTCTTTTTGCACTTGCCAACATCAGCCTACCCACCCCTAAACCCTCAAAGCCCACCGTGTTATTACCCCCAGGAGGCCAGAGGTCATTTAGAACAGCAAGTGTAGGCAACACCCAGCTATTAGAACTCAAAGTTCAGAGCTCTCCCTAAATTCTGGCCTGAAGCATTTTGGAGATGGGGGGCGTTTGAGGTTGGTATTTCCTGCCTGAAATGAAGGAGTTTGGTTTCTGTGGTTGGCTTGGGCTGGCTGTGTTCCTGTGGGGAGGTCTTCTCTCCTCAGCACTGGCTTCCAGGCCTGCTCCGGCCGCTCTGCCTACTCAGAGCACTCACAGGCACTCACGTTTGATCTGCTCTGCATTTTGCTGAGCTCTTTGGGCTCCTTGGAAGGGAAGCGAAGAGACTCAGTGCTGTGCCTAAGGCTGTCCCGGTTAGGAGGGTTGGTTGAGACAAGATGCTGAAGGGCTGCTCCTCCAGAAGGGATCGTGCAAACAGCCAGCCCACCAGCCTGCCCTGTTCCTGATTCCTGGAGAGGAGAGCCAGCCGGGACGTCAGCAGTCCACCTGCTGGTCACCACACATGGCATATGGCGGCAGTAACCAGCCCTCCCTGTACAAGATCTTCCTGCAGGCAGCTGCCCCGCGTGTTACAATTTGAAGGGCCTGGAAGCACCCCCTTTCCACTTTAACCTATTCTTAGGTTTAAAATGCTACCATTAGGAGGAAATAATTGAACTTCAGCATTAAGGTTTGCATCGAGGTTCTCTCTCTCTTTATTAAAAAAATATATTTTAGAGCAGTAGTACGTTTACAGAAAATTCATGTAGAACACAAGTCCATATACCCCTCTCATACACACAGTTTTCTCTGTTATTAACATTTTGCATTAGTGCAGTACCCTTGTTACAACTGATGAACCGATACTGAGGTTCTCTTTTAAAATGGAAATTTACCAAGATGCAACAATTTAGTCTATTGGCTTATTCCTGCTTCATAAGAGGAGTGCACTGCTCTGAAAGCATTGGGTGTCAGGAAAGGCAGCAAAAGACCACCAAAAAGGGAACCAGCTGTGGCTCAATTGGTAGAGCTCTGGTTTACCACATGGGAGGCTCTGGGTTCGGTTCCCGGTGCCTCCTGGAAAAGGCAAGCTGCCGTGAGCAGGCAAGCCACCGCGCGGTGAGTTGACTCGGTGGGATGCCGCAGCAGGGGGAGACAAGCAGACACGGAAAAATGCAAAGCAAATGAACACAGCAAGCACAAGCAGCGAGGGGGGGGGATATATAAATAAATAAAAATAAATCTTTTTTTAAAAAAAGACCACCAAATGTTTTTAATTGAGAAAGCAGAGGGTACTCAGGGCCAACTTCACTCCCTGTAGGATGTGTCACGGGCCAGTGAGACCCAGTCAAGCATCACTTCCTGGCCCTGGGGATCTGGAGCCCAGGACAAGCTTCCACACTCTGAAATGGATGCTATTCAAATGTAGCTTTATGTTCAGTCTTTCCAGGAAATAAACACAGGATTCCAGGAGTTTGGCAATGACCATCAGTTAGGTACCTTCTAACCTTGAACTGCCCTGCCTGTTGTTCTTGCATTCATTTACACCATCAGGGACTTTGTCTTTGAAGTTAGCTGTGAATTCTCAGGTCTGTTGTCTATGGGGAGGAGGCATATTTTCACTGAGCAGCAGCAGCCTTTGTTCTGAGTGTGGTGAATAACAGACCCAGGATATTGGCTTCTGGACTGGGATGGAAATGGAGAACTTTCCCCAACCTGCCCAGCAGGTGTCAGTAAGTTCTAAGCTGTGCAGGGAGAGCTCTCTTCCAAACCAGCTTGGCATTCAAAGATCTCAGAAGGGATGTGACTCACAGGAGACTCTTGAGTAGTACAACTGAAGAAAAGAATGGGAAGGGGAAATACAAAGTCCATTTCCTTCCAGGTAAGCACATGAGATTTGACGTATGCCTGAGGATCCTAGGAAGTCTGTCCTATAAAAGCCCCTGCCGAAAGATGCATGGTGACTGACAAGAAAGAAGCTGCAAGGCACCCAGATGGCAGTTCATTCCTCTATTCCTCTGCCACAAGGTACAATCCAGTCCTGGCTCTATCTAAGAGGCAACTTGTTCACAACCAGCCTTCAGATTTGCATTTATCTTCAATAAAGCCTTAACTGAGGTAGTTGTGGAAAGCCAAGGCACAGTCAGTCTAGCCTGAGGAACTCTATTTTACACTAAGGTGTCCCTCCATCAAATAAAACTGTGGAAATTGAAAGCCCCAGAGGCAGGTTAGCTTGACCTGGGGCTCTCTTTCTAGACTGGTATCAGCCTGGACTCCGGAAGAGGTGAGGCTGAGGTATGGAGAAGAGATCTTTACCTCAATACAATCTCTTTGAGCAATCAATCAGCATTTACTAAAAGAATGCTATTTGCAGGTACAGTGCTAGAAACTATGGAGGATACATAGATATATAAGACGGGGTGTCTGAATTTAAGGGGATCAGCACCTTGAAGCAGGCTCTGGAGTCCAGCTGTTGTTGATCAGCATACTATCCCATCCCTATTGTGGTGCCATTTGGGGAACTCCTCTCCATTTTGTAGGATCCTGATGGAGTTATCATTTGGGCATCACACCCTAATACCACAGGGATGGGACTTTGTCCTGGGCTGGCCAATCAGAGTCTACTCCTGTATTGCTGTATGAGTGCTCTCTGTTTCTTACAGCCAAAGGAGTGAACATAATCCATAGATTGATGGTATTTGATCTGTTGGACACTATATCAAAACCAACATGAAATTCCACAGGGAAGAGGTTGACTGTGCTGAAGATATTGTTATTTCATATCAGAAGCAGTTGTTCAATACACAGGTATTGGAACTGGTTTTACTCTGCTAAAACATCTATTATCAGCACAAGCTACTTGAATAGCCAATGTCTAGGAAGATGATTTTTACATTAAACATGGATTAATGAGTTCTGAGGGATAAGGATTGTGTCAAATAGTTGCCCAATTGTTACCAAGAACTTGGGGCTGCTGTTGCTGACATGACATGTGAATCAACTGGGCAGTAGTGGAAGGGTCCTGAACTTGGACCCTGAAACCAAGTTCACAGCCATGGAAAACAAAGGTGACAATTTAAAACATCAAAATACCAGCCTTTACTTCTTTAAACTGTGATACATTATCCTTAGGGAAAGGCTGGGAAAAGTAGTTTGCTGAGCTTCTTACTCCATTTGCAGTTTCTTTTTTCAGGGTCTCACCTTGTTTCTCCACTTGAACCTGGAAAGCAGGGTTGGCACATAGTCCATTTGCCGCTACTCTACCACCATGTGCTTGAGAGACACATCATTAATGGCTCCCAGGACTCTTCCTTGCTGAGACCAGATGCAGTTTTAGACTCGATCTCACTTCAGAGCTCTCAGCATTGGCATGTACTACCAACCCATTAGTGTCAGCCTACTATGCACCATGCAAGATGAAAGCTATTTTCCAGCATAAACTACAGCCTGAGGTACAATTTTGTGAGAAGTCTCTGAGCAGAAACGTTTCTTGCTCTTGCTTATCAGTTCATGAGCTGCTGTAAGTAAAGCTTTAGAGAAACACACAACTTCAAAATAACCAACTATATAGGTTGTAACACTGATGCTGTGAATATAAATGTTTATGGATTGGCAAATGAAGATAAGACAAGTTACTTTTAAGTATGCAACACATCAGTTTCCTGTCCCGGTGGGCAGAAGATAAATATTCATCAAATGAATCAAAGAACGGTAAACAGTTGAGAGGGGGGCACAGTCAAAATTGCACATTTTCAAATGTGTTGTGCTTTACACTGACAAGTCCCAGAAAGAGAGCCAAGGAGACCCAAGGGCTTCTGTATGTTCTTTAAAAGAAAGTGGCTCATCTGCCATAGAATGCTGGCTCATTCTAAAGCCTGCACTGGGCTGAGAAAGTTTCTTATCTTCAAACTCATTTATTTCCTAGAATCTCAGATTTATTCTTATCTCAGAGGGCCAACGAGGGTCTAACTTGACATAAAGGATGAAATTGTAACAATCCTAATAAGGAGGATGAGAAAGTATCTGACCTCATCAAATAATGAATGTTGCCAAGTCATGTAAGGTAGCATCTTAGACAGTTTTGAATTATGGTGACATGTTCATGGAGACTTCAAAAGGACTAAGACATGCCCTAATGTATCCATAATGAATAGAAGTGGCTTTCTGTTATTTTTCCACCTTAGCTCTGATTAGAATGTTAACAGTCACCTAAAAGACAAAAGCTCTCTATCCCACCACCACTCTCCAGAACCATCTTGTTTTCAATTTCCCAAATTTGAAAATGCCAGGAATGCATTTTTCCAGTATTTGTATATCAATAACACCTTTCTGTATTCTGTTCAGGTGGCTTCTCTCCCCTGGACTTTCTACCTTCCAGATTTTCAAAATGGCCTCAATACATGTAGAAACAGAGAAATATTCCAAAGAGGTTAAAGTGCTGTGAGACTGGTTTGCTAACAAGCTTGTGTCTTTAGAATAAGTGGATACTAAAATAGCCAGTTTCAAAGAACCAGAATTGATAACACCATTTTGATTGCACCAATAATGAGGACAACCAAAGTGATGATACTTTGTAGCATGCATTTGCTAGTGTTTTTGTAATTTTTCACTGGGCAGATGCTGGTGTGATACATTTTGTATTATGTAGCAATAGTTGACAGACAGCTAATATATTTTTTCCCAGTTCAGTTACTCTTATCTCCACACTGCTGTAGAAAGAAGTCGTTTCATTCCCTTTAGTGCACAGAGAAAGGAAAGAGTTAGTGCTACTCTTCACCACTGAGCTGGGACAGTCTATGGCTAACGCCCATTTGCAAAACCACATTGGGGGAGAGTTTTTTACTTTCTCTGCTTTCTGGCCTCCCAAAAGACATCACTCCCAAGTGTGGGCCTTAAAAATTTAGGATTTCTATAAAGATGGCAGGGAAGAAGAGGGGGGCTTATGTGCTCTACTCTTGGACCAGATTTAACTTTATCCCTGGGTCCAGATCACCAAACATAGTGTTATGTATAAACTTTACCAAAGGTCCCACTAAGGCCTCGATAATTTTCCCCAGGGAAGAAATGCCTTCCTCCTTGAGAGCCACAGGGTTCTGCATACTGCAATGAAGCAATCTAATCCATTTCAGCTGGTTACACTGAAATACTCTTTGTTCCCAATTAAATCAATTATCTGGGTAATCTTCATAATTAATGGCAGAAGACTTGAGCTATCAGGACCCACTGTAGCAAAAATATTTGGGCTTGTGGTTTAAGCTCCAATTCTTCTATGGGTTTCTGAGGCTGGGGCCAGGAAGGGGGATTGGGGGAATGCTGGGGTCAGCTTTCTTCATTAGTAATGGGCTCTAACTGAGTGGCTGACCCATGGGTGGTGGAAAGGACTATCGACCTCTGGCACTAGTGAGCTGTGTCAATTGAGCAAGATTTTTCACCTCAGAATGACTTATCTCAGCATCTGTAAAGTGAAGCCAGATGATTTTAGTTGGTATTTTGAAGCAAAATGCTACATATTGGGCATTGATAACTAGCCTTTTATGAAACATCACAAGGAAGTTGAGCAACTTGCCCAATTTTCAAGGACCAAAGGATCTCCTAGCTCCCTCCAGAATATAATTTTAACCCCTATTACTTAGAGTCAAGTTGGGGCGAGAATCAATTCTACTTCCCAATGAGGCTTAGGTTAATTTAGTTTCTTGCTACTCAAAGTGTGGTCCATGAACTAAGAGCATGGGCATCACCTGGGACCTTTTGGAAATGGAGATCTTAGACTCCACTCCAAATCTATTAATCAGAATCTGCATTTTTAGCCAGATGCCCAGGCAGGTGATTCATGTGCCAATATGAGAGGCACCGAACTGAGGCTGACCAAAGGCCAGTCAAATTGGAACCATTGCAAGGAATTGCTGTTTTCTGTCATTTCTGGTCAACGTTTTGAAGCCCCTAGGCTGAGATGCCAGTGGAGGGGTTCTTTGCCTTCCTTTTTGAAGTTAATTTTAAGCCATTTGCCTGTGTGCAAGGTTCTGCATTTCATCTTTTAATTTCTCACCCAAGTCTTACGCTCCTGGTTCTCAGCTCCACTTCCAAAAGGAAGCCTCCAGTAGACCGAGGTAGAGCAGGAGTTAAAAATGATCTTGGTGGGCTGAGTGCAGCGGGGAGGCCATTAGGAATGGATGAATATGTGTGCAGGGTGAAATTCTCCAATGTCCTTTTGCAGGCAGGAGAAATTGCTGTTCTAACTCTCCCACTGGTTTCCCTTCTTTATTTAACAATGACTTTACACAAAAGCTTTCTATGGAAAGATAATTGGATTTCTAACTCTATTTGTTCAAAACTCACTTAAGATTATAATGGCCCTAGTTATATTGTTTATATCAACTCATCAGTAGTAAAATACCAATTTCTGGATAAATATCTAGATTTTTGTACATACAGCTAGCATTACCAAATAGGAAGGTAAAAAGAAAGCAGAAATAGAAATCCATTAATATAAACAGACACCGCATATGCCTTGCTGCACCAGGCTTGAATGTGCAGGATAAGTTTAGGTTTTCAACATCTGAGTGCTATTTTTATCTTACCTATGTATGCATTTGCTTAGTTTTTAATCACTGTGGTACTTCTGGCAAATGGGTCACTGAAGAAGTAGCCTGAATATATTCAGTACTTAAGTGCCAATTTAACTGAATCTAAAATGATTTAAACATATACTTAGTAATCTAACAGTGATTATCTCTCTGATGGAGGTTGCAACAGAACCCTGCTTCCTGAATATGATAAAGGTTCTCTTTAACATTTTTTAGAGCAAAGGCAGAATGTTTTTGTGACTATGTGTGTATTTCTGTGGATTTTTGTGTTTACATAATGTGTGTTGAACAGTTTTTTCAGCTTTTCAGATAATATAGTAGTGATGGCTGTTTCCTTAATTTTTTTCCTTCTCTGCTCTTTCCCTTATCCAAGAAAGAGGCCACCATTCATTGATCTGAAACAAAAACCTGAATGCATCACTTCCTAAGCAAGGGATAGCTGTGTTTGTAGGACAAAATGTCTCTGAGCACACAATGGTTTTGTATAGGGTTGGGGAAGCCTGACGTTCAGCCATTGGTGGACTCTCAGAGCTGGGAGTGACCTGGGATTGGCTGACCTGCAGTCACAGAAGGACGGCACGTAAGTGTGGTTGTTGCTGATTGGCTGGCTTTTACAAGCTCAGATACTAATTCAAAGTTGTCATGAACTGATTAGGATGGGTTCAAGACTGGTTCTAGTAGTTAAGTGTTGCTATAATCAAAGGAAGGTCTTTTCCTTTGTGGAATTTGGAGTATTGACAGTTTTATTTTCAACACCTCCCCCACCCCCCAAGCCCCCAGTTCCCCTACCCTTGCCTCCCTCCCCATCTCAGGCAGCCTGAGCTCTCACTGTGGTACAAAATATTAGGCAATATATCATATTTCATATATATATATGCTTCCATTCAATCTTAAAGTGCCCACATCCTGGCCTTCTACCATAGGAAATACATGGCCATTGTATGAGCCAATCCCAACTTTGTTCAAAGTTTATTCCATTCTTTATATTCTTCATCATGGAGCCCAGATTAGGACTTAAGTTGCACTTTAGCAGCCTCTACCAATCAGGAGGATTTGCCATTCCAGATGGTAAGAGCTTATGTGCCATTTCTGACCCTGAACAACTCAGTAAAATTTAACCATCCTGTGCTCCATTCTTTCAGGCTTTTCCTTCCTAATAAACCAGCTGAGTAAAGAGAGTTCCAGGGCAATTTTCCCCAGAAAGTATAATGCATAGTTGTTCTGTAACTTCTAAGGGCAAAGATCCTGAACTTCACCCTGTGGAAGACATCTGTTTCTGAAAAGGGACACAGTAGTGTGGCAATTAAGAGCACAAAGAGACAAACATAGATTCTAATTCTAGCTATGTCATTTACCAGCTGTGAGAACTTGGGCAATTCACTTAACCTCTTTGAGAACCACTTTCCTGATCTGTAAAATAGGGGCAAAGCACATACTTTTTAAATAGGATTATTAAAAGGATTAAATGATAGGAACACATTGCACACTTAGTATGGTGCCCAGTACATCACAAGTGCTCATAACCTTGGTCATATCATGATTAGCTATTTTTATCTGTAAAGAAAGCTGGTGGGTACAGTAGGAGAAGGAGTCAGAAGGCTTGGGTTTGAATATACCAATATTACTAACCATGCAGCCACTCACTAAACTTCCTAAGGCATAATTTTCATATTTCCATATTTCCATTGCTTACATAATTGAGGCTAATGTTTATCAATTTTGTGGTGCTTTTCAAACCATTCTCCCAGGGCCTCATTTTTCTTACCTGTAAAATAGCTGCTCAGGGGGCCGGCTGTATGGCCCAGTGGATAGGGTGCCGGTATACCACATGGGAGGCCCCGGGTTTGGTTCTCGGGGACCTCTCCTAGCGGGCAGACCGCCTTGAGAAGGGCAA
>PVKH010036148.1:0-11633 GCA_004027955.1 Chaetophractus vellerosus
CACAGCAAGAACAAACAGAAAGGGGGGGGGGGATATATAATTTTTTTAAAAATAGACTTCATTGGTAGAGGAGAGTATGGCGGGGTGGGGGAGAATGTGGAAGGTTTAGTGTAGTTCCACTGATGTCTTTTATGATATTTAAATGAGGCCAAAACATATATAAAAATTAAAATGTAGAGAATTTGAGTTCAATTTAAAAATGAGAACCAAAGAAGAGTTGTTGAAAGGCTTTTTGCTTTGAATTTAACAATTAAATCATGATAGAACTCAGAGCCCATAAGGGAAAACTTTAAGTGTTTGGTTTGTAATTGAAATAGGAAAGACTTAAGAGAATTTGATTCATTTTGTATCAATTAAGAGGTGATGGAAAGATTCAGTGCACATGCTGTTGGAACCAAATAAATCCAAGCACAATATAAAGCAATGATAGAACTGAATGTATGAAATTGTGACTGTCTTGGTAAAGAAAAAGCTGTCATATACTGTTAATGACTGGTATATCTCTACAAAATGTTACTCTTTCTCCCAGATCCAATCTACCACTTAAATCTAAAATTAATTGGTATTTTGAAAAAAAAAAGTCTACTCTTCCAAAATTTTATACAAATACAGAAAAAATTTTAATGTATTGTATCAGCACTCTTATGCCAGTGTTCTTAGTACAAGAAGCACATGAAATGCTTTTATAGGAACGCTTGGCTTTCCTTCCCACTTTTTATTTGCTTTTTCTATGTCCACATCACTTCTGCTCTTGATCAAAACCCCAGTGAATACATTGGAGTGTTAGTAAAAGGGCATTAGATGGTTTCATAGGCGCTTACCCCAACATTCTTCTGTCAGCAACCTCTTGATGGTTATTTGCAAGTGTAGTGGTCACCTGTGCAGGCATAGAACTTGTGCATAAAGGGAGAGGAAATTCCCTGTCTTCTGAGCAGCTATAAATCTCATAGTTGGTTTATGAGATACTTTTTTTTCTTAATTTTTAAAAATTTTAAAGTAGCTTTAGATTACTTAAATGTTTCATAAAAAATACAGGGGATTCCCATATGCCCCACTCCCTCCCTGTCCCACACTTCCCCCATTAACAACGTCTTTCATTAGTGTGGTACATTTGTTACAATTGATGACACATATTGAAGCATTGCTAGTACCATAGTTTACATTATAGTTTATACTATGAGATATGCTTACGACAAGGAGCAAATTAGGGACACTATTTTTATTTCAGAAATGTTCCTGCTATCAGTGACCACTACATGTTAAATTTTTTAAGTTTAGAAGAATATATGTCATATAGGTTATTTTTATTCTTTCAATTCATCAAACATTTATTTATTTTTTTGAATGTGTTTGTTTCATCGAACATTTATTGAATTCACCGCTGTGGTAAAACATTGTGCTGAGTTTTGAGAGAATTGAAAGATAGAAGAAATATGATTCCTGTTCCGAATAAATATATAAATGTCCTAAAAGAATATAATGGAGAATTATTGAAGTATATAGACAAGATCATGGACATATTCAGGAGTCTGAATAATACAATTAATATAATTGAAATTACCTTATCATTACTCCTTAAATAAGCTGAGACCAATTGATTTTAAAGTCACAAGAAAATAAATAACATATTAACTTCGATGTCAAACAACTCAACATATTTCTGTTCAAACAAAATGCCATTGATCTTTATAACTTGTAATTGAAGGATTGTTTTCAATATTAAAAAGATGAAAATAATTAAGGTGTTATATAATAATGTAAATGTTTTCTTTTAATGATAGTAAATTATATTATTGACATTGGGAAATGGAGTTGTCTAATAAATATTTGGCTCTGCTTAAAAAAGACTTGGAATAAAATACTAAACAGAAAAACATATTAAATATTTATAGAGAACAGGTAAAGTCTATTTAAGTTCCTGCACACATTTTCATAATAAATTTTCCATATGGCAATATAATTTAAATTTTGAGAAAAGCAAATATATCATAATTGAATAAAAATCAGTTTTTTTAAAGCAAAAGGGAAAATATTACCTAATAACAGCAACTTTACAGTTCTTGCATCTCGCTCAGCATCTTCCTGAAGCTTTTTCTCCAGTTCCTTTGACCTTTTGGCTGACTCTTTACTTTCTGAACTAATTCCACTCCCCATCTTGTGGTGTTAGATACTTGCCAGTTCAAACTTTTTCAAAGGTGGAGCACAGCCCCGTTTTGGACAAAGGATGCAAGAGCACTGCTTTGCTGAAGTACTCAACAGTCCATTCCCTCGCCGTCTAAAGTTCTGCTTTGACTAAGGAGATGCTTTCTCACCTGTCACCTGGTCAAGGGGTTAAACCGTACAACCCTGATGGAAGCTGAAGAGGAAATTCATTATGCTTTCAAATTGAATGTCCACCTCTGGCACATTTTCAATACTTGTTTATCTTAAACAAAAACATAAAATAATATAGATGGTGGCAAAATCTATAAAATAAAGATCATCTGCTATGAGCAATTCAAACAGAATATTTCTCACTAATAGCAGTCTTTATTACTCTGCTTAAAAGCTATGAATACAAATAAAAAATGTTTGAACCTTATCTTCAAATGTTTGAGTCCCCAAATTCCTATTATCATTTCTATATCACAATCACAATATTTATATTGAATTATCCTAATCTTATTGTCTTTCTCCACTTAGATTAAGATTATAATATCTCTAAGTTTAGGTTATTAGCATTGGGAATCTCTTACTGTTGGTCAGTTAACTATAAAACAAAAAATTTTTAAAAAGAAACGTGGGAATAAAACAATATAGCTCTTATATTTATACTTATTGTGTTGTCACAAACATAGAATTCATCACATAGTGCTGTTAAATTATTGATTTTTGTCTCATAAGCTCTTTCTCTGTAATTTGAGCTTTAACTGCCTGTGAGAAAGTCAATCCATCAACATTGAGGGCCCACTTGGTATAGACGCTGAGCTGTGTTGCTGTGTTCAATTTAGGACATGCATTAAGTCTTTGGGGTCATTAAGCAACAGTTGCCAGCTGGAAGGAAATTTATTGACTTGGTTCCAAGGGAAGAAAAAGCAATGTTCTTTGAAATAGTGGATAATTTGGCTCTTCCTAAAAGTAAGAACAGTGAATACTCTTACACATGCTCCACACTACCCCATTAGATATAATGTTATGTTGCCCATTATTTATTTATATGATGCACAAAGCACTTAATAGGTATAATGTTTTCTTTTTAAATAGTTAGTTACCTGTGGTGGTAGATAAGTCTTTCAATGCACATTTTGAGATTTCTGCTAGAAAATGCTAGAATACAGAGTCGGCCCATCAACCTGTCAGTGCTGCTCTTCTTGTGGGATCATGTTGCCAACTTTGAACAGGTGGGTTTTTGCATATGCATACAACAAAGAAATAGGCTGCCAGGTTAAACACACATTCCTGCTTTGTTTATTTTTCACATAAAAATAGTAGGCTGCAGATATGTAACCTTAGTCAAAACTTTGTGGATTTCAACCCTCCATAGCCATGTTATGACAGCATAAAGATGTGGAAATACAGGTATGCAATGGTTTATGCAAATCATGTGACATTGCTTTTACAATGCAAAGGAATGAACTAGTCAATCAAGAGCAGAGTCCACTCTGAAAGCCACATGAGAGCACAGACGTCAAAATAATCTCTCTTTGTGCATTGCTTTAGCATCTAAATTGGAAATATATAGTAACCTGAATATATTGGATTCTCATACGTTATATTCCACAGCAACATTGGACCAACAAGATACTCCACTTAATTTTCATTCAAGTAAATACCCCAACCATAGTTTTTTGATGGGAACATACCCTGGCTGTGACAGGGTATGCACTTTGCTAAGACTTCCTCCATTGGTTACTGACTAAAACTGACCAACTCTTTTGGGAGGAAAAGTTTACATTTTCTACATTGTATGCAAATGATGAACTTTCACTTCTCAGTATAATCCAGAATGTTGAGCATCAATTTTATGATATTATTATGTTATTGATTTCCATCAGTGATTAAAATCTTGTTGACATAAAGTTCAAGATGTGTTTGTAATTAGGGGCAGGAGGCAGAGGAGAGCAGGAGAGGAGAGGAAGCTCGTTTCTCCATCCTCTTCCCTGGGTGCCCCAGGCACAACATCACTAATGAGCTGGGGTTGTTAATATGGGTTTTAGTCCATGTTGCTTGACTCAGGGATATGGCTTTCTGGACCTAAGGAAATGACAAAAATCAAAATAGTAAATTCTACTAGAGAAGGAACAAAATCTTCTGAGCTTGAATGTCCTCCACAGTGTTTGCACAGTGCTAGCCATAGGAAATGATTAGTAAGTGACTTTTAGCTAAGAGAACGTCTGTGCTCTGCTCAGGTGAGAGTGTTCAACTATCACCTAGTACTCTGCTCAGGTGAGTGTAGAGTTAACTTTCCAAAGTTCAGGGTCATGGTTGTTCTATCGTAGCACATGGGAAGTTTTAGAGTGGCTTGAACAAACAATGAAAAAACTCAATTTTAATCAGTAAAACTACCAATATTAACAGTTGGTACTGTTAGTCCAACATTTATACTTTTTTTCTCGACCTTAAAAACTGAGAAAGATAGAAGATAAAAACAGAAAAGGAAACAAATTACATGCTTTTTACTCAGTGAACAATATGGCCATGGTTTTTATTTATTCTAAAAAAACCATAAAGCTATTAAATAAAAACAAATATCATAAAGAATTCTATATATTGGCCAACTAAGAGAGATAAACTGCTTTGTGCACACAAACACAAAAACACATGCATGTGCACTCACCCATGCACACACATGTAAATAAGAAAAATTGTGCTGGGTTTCCATGGTCTTTTATTTTTTTATTTTTTTATTTTTAAAATTTATTTATTTTATTACATATCTCCCCTCCCCCCCACTACGGCGACGCACCGAGACTGGTCACTGCGCAGGCGCGGCTTTCCCCGCTTGTGGGCGGCTTCTGCTTCCATTCACGGCTGGCTCTCAGTTCGCGGGTGGCTGGCTGCGCTCCATTCACGGGCGGCCTGCCCTGCCCATGGCGGCTTTGCCCTGTCCGTGGCAGCTTTTGCCCTGCCCACGGCGGCTCCGGCCCGCCCATGGCGGCTTGCCATTCTCAAGGCGGTCTGCCCGCTAGGAGAGGTCCCCGGGAATCGAACCCGGGGCCTCCCATGTGGTATGCCGGCGCCCTATCCACTGGGCTATTCAGCCGGCCCCTCCATGGTCTTTTAGAAACAACATTGAGAATAACTTTTAAAAAACATATTGTTTTTTGTTTGTTTGATTTTCTTGCATTACAGCAACATCTGGAATGGTGATATCTGCTTTTGGCGCTGGCCTGTACAGGAAAGAAAATGGGTTTCAGGTCAAATACAGAGAGTGAACTCTCCTCTCTAAAAGTCACTAGAAGACCACAAGCCTAGATGGTGTGAATATTTCTTCCTCTCACTATTTTGTTTAGGGTCACTGTGGAATCTTTGCAATGGGACATTAGCCTTTAAACAGATGGAATAATCAATATTTTCATATTTAAAAGTCAATGCAAAGCTTGAAGTTACATGTGATTATTTGCCACCTACTTTTAACACTGAGATATCAACCTACTTTTTTGGATAGACCTCTTTTGCCAGCATTACTTGGTCTTCTACAGTCCTAAGAGGGATTTTCCCTGTGGATGTTACATGTGGCTGACTTCAATGAGTTACTTCAATGGCTTAGCACCTGCTGGAAACTGTCAGGATAGGCTGTCATCTGCATTATTCTGTATTTTGTTTCTATATCTTAAAGGAGGTGTTGACTATAGGCATTGGGTCCCTGGGTGGTTTGAGTCCTAGCTGCCTTAGCAATGACCTTTATCCTTGTAGAGTCCCATGAAAATTGAGGCAAACTAAACATCCTTTGCTACTTGTACTCAAATTTGCACTTCTGGGAGCCCTGAGCATGGTATTTCCTCCGGAGAGTTCATGCCTTTTGGGGTTGCCCAGGAGCAGTCTTTTGATCTTGAGGGAATAGGCCATAGTTTGCTGTTTCAAATTAGTACATTCAGATGGTGCAATAGGTTTACCTTGCCAACATTAAGCAGCTCTTATGTCTTAAAAAGTAATACAAATATGTACTTTCATTCATTGGGGGTGGTTCTATCTTTACTAGCTCTATAAACTTTTCTTTATGGATTAGAATATGATTGCACATAATGAATACTGGAAATAATTGACAGATAATCACAGCTGTTTCCCAAAGGGACTCGTCCTGTCCCAAATTTTCAGTTTCTTTTAAGAAGTTCTCCACTTTTCTTAACCACATTTCCCTTACAAACTTCCTTAACCTTATTTCTCAGGAGCTACAGTCTAGATTCTTTTAGCCTCTTCCTTAGATTTTCTGATACTAAGTTCTGCCCTGCCCTGTCAAGCCTGTCTAATAGTAAGAGGCGAAATTTACTCAAATACAGACTTGGTCATTATACTTTCTTACTGCAAAAACAAATAGTTCACTATTAATTAAAGCCTCCTATCGACCTCTTTATCTCTGCATTTCTGCCAATTCCAGTTTATATAGGACTCTAGTAGAAGGTTAATTCTCACCCTGGGCTATACCTTACTGGGGTAATCTAATCAAGTGGACCTTAACTGATTCTGTTCTGATAAAGTTTCACAACAAGTTCACACCCACAGGAAAGGACTAATTTAAGAATATAATTTTCTGGGGTCCACAAAAGACTACCACACATCCATTGGGTGATTCTTTACTTTCCTAATTCCTAAGAGGAAATTTTGGCCTCTCAGTTTGTCCTACCTCATTAACTATATAGAACTCTTTTCAGTGACCAAGCCCTATGTCCATTCTCTTCTGTTTACAGGTTATAAGCTGAGAGTACATAGAAAACAAATCTTGCTTATTGAGATAATTTGTGAATAGTGATTGATTGATAGATGGTGTTTGACAGTTCTTTTGTTCCATCTTGGAAATGCATCATCCTTCTTCCCAAATGATAGAAAGTGTGAAATATTAACCTATGAATTGCAGGAATTTATTTATTCAACAGTTCATCTTCTGTTGTATGCCAGGCATGAGAGATTCAATGGTTAAAAAAAATAGTCAAAGATACCTACCTTTATAAAGCTTGATTTCTAGTGTGTGTGTTTGTGTTGTGTGGGGGCCTAAGAGACAATAAAGAAGGTTAATATCAAATGCATATAGAATTATAGATGGTGAGAAGTGCTAAGCAAAAAGTCAGAAAAGGGAAATAAGGAGCTTGGGGGTGGGTCAGGGATGAGGGGATAGAATTTTACATAACATGTCCCAGGAAGACCTCACTGAAAAGGTATAATTGTCTAAGATCAGGTTCCTTGGAAACTAACTTTGATATGAGAAAATGTAGCAGGAACTTTACTGGAAAGTGTTGTTTAGAACAAGTCATGTAAGTGAATGAGGAAAACAATATAGGCAGAGGGTGAGGTTGGATTGCTATGCTGTTGCAACAGGGAACTCAGCCAATCCTATGGTGATCTCTTGTGCTGAGCTGGTCCTGAAGATTTACACTGAAATGAGGTAAAAAGGCTGGTCCATTGTACCCCTTTAAGTACCAGACATTGAATGTGTGTTGCCCTTGGGGAGAGGGCATAAATTTGGGTGTGACTGATCCTTTTGGATGAAGGTAATTTCTGGACAGGCACTCAGCTGAGACATGTCAACTGGGGGGGGGGGGAAGATCTCTCACGATTGAAAGGGGCTCTGGGCAATATACTACAGCTTTCAGCACAGTCCACTCCTTATACCATATGGGATCCTCTAGCTTAGTTTAGTAAGTTCACTGCATCTGGGAATGACCCAGGATTCTTGTTTACCCTGCGGAAGCTTACAACAAGAAGTTCAGTGGAACAAACTACAATCCCTGACACTGTTACTGATCTCAAGACTGAAACTGTTACTCATCACCCCGAACTCATCTATTTATTCTAGATTTCCCACAATATGGGCTTGTACCTAAGGTGACAATTCTCCAGGTTTTCCCAGGACTGTGGGAGTTTTGGGGATGTGATTGGTCAGTTTACTAATGTTTTTGCTTGTGTAGGTGACTTAACTCTTGGGTAATCCAGACTCATCCCTGAGTGTTTTAAGTCTATGGTCATCACACCTTTCTTAGACTGTGACTACAATCCTTGTGATTTACTATGAAAATTAATCATGGAAGTATCAATAGATATTCCTCAGGATCACCTGGGTGCCAGATATAATCTTGCCTGATTTCATTGTGTAACAGTAGTCCTACCTCATCCTAATGACCAGGGTCAATTATCCATAACAAGTTAGTGACTCTTTTCCTTGCCTGTCAGTATCTTGACATGAAGAAGGCTGAAGTGATAAAGAGAGAGATGTAGCATATTGTTTAATATGAACTTTATGTGGCCATGGTAGAAGCACTTCCCTTCTGAAAGCCAGGGCATCTAGACCCACAGAGTCTAATGTTGTAAAATGGGAAGCACAAATTCTCCAAGTGAGTCATGGGAAGACATGGTGAGCAGAGCCCCTTCTATTTCCATCCTTTGTTTCCCAGACCCATGTATTCTACCTTAAGGGCACAGTAACCATATTATATTTATTGATTTAAGGTGTATACTATACACTGAGAATGACTTTCATCTTCAACCTGGTGGCTCAGCTATACTTTCAAATAGCCATTTCACTGATTTAGCAGTTTGGCATCTTCTAAGTGGTACCATATGCAATATGTCCACTGTTGCTCCTCCTTTTCTTAAATTGAGTCCTTTGATCCAAGACAATGCTATGTAGCATTCTGGGCCAGTAGATCAAATATTCTATATGCCCTTGGATAGTGGTACTGGCTAAGGCTCTCAGTCAGGAAGGGTAAATCCATTTAGAAAATGTGTTGCTTCTAGTCAAGATGAATAGCTGTCCTTTCCAAATTGGAAGTAGTCCAATGCATTCAACTTGCCAACCATGGAAAGTGAGACCAAGAGATCTAGTTGGTCTCTTGGAGAGATTTCACCATAACAGGGGATCAATGTTGGTTTCTGTCATTGACAGGTTTGGTACATAGCAGAGACAATAAATACATCAGCCTCAGGAAACAGAAGCTCATGCTGGCGGGTCCATATATAGCCTCCACCCCTGTCACTATGAATACTCTATTCTTAAGCCCATTGGGCTAACATTGGGGATCTCCTGAAAGAGATCTGGTGATATCAACTAGCCAAGTCTTTGTAATTCGTCACTTTGTGCCTCTTCCATGGTAGATACTAATTGGTGACTGTTAACATGCAATACAAATCATCAACAGGTTTCTTTCTTTGTCCCAGATATTCCAATCTTTCTCTTTCTAGAACCCTGACAAGTCTTTTGCAACTATGCATAAGTACATTTTATTCTTACCTCTGGCCATTTCTCTTTGCACACAAAGTGGATGACCAACTACACTGTCCAGATCATCACTCATTGGGAGGATTGGCCCTTACTGCTCCCTTTCAGTTCCACATTTATATGGGTCAGCAAAAGTTTACTTTTAATTTGCATGTGAATATTAAGCTGACCCATCTGTGAACTTAGCCTGGCATTTTCCTACTTTATTAGTTGATTATAAATGTGAACCGAGGGAGAGTCATTACTTTCTGGGTCATTTGCTAATATAGATTACTTTCCCCTCTGGCCTTGCTCATACCAAATGTGGGATGTACCAGGTCTACCTAACAATGAATTACTGTTAAGCTTGCCCAACTTTATGACTTGATGGGACTTAAGAAACCCAGCTCGTAATGGGCATCTCTGGCCACATGATAACTGGATGTTCTATTGTCAGATACCTCATTTCTCCCAAGGTTCAGGACATGAAAACAGCTGTTTTCAAATGGTGCATATTTGTGTTACAGATGGTATCACTGAGCTTCCTATGGGTCTATATTATGATTCTCCTATTATGGGTTTCCTTGAAGTCTACAAGTCATTTTTTCTCACTGTGGATAACTCTAATACAATGGTTCTCAAACGGGGTGATTTTTCTCCCAGGGGACATATGGTAATATCTAGAGACATTTTTGGTTATCACACTAGAAGGAGCTGCTCCTGGCATCTAGTGGCATCTACTAAAAATCTTACAATGCACAGGACAGTTCCCCTACAACAAAGACTTATCTGACCCAAAATGTCACTAGTGCTGAGGTTTAGAAAACCTGTTCTAGTACCAGTGGGTCTATTGGAAAAATTGGCCTACATGGCAGAGTTGTTTATACCGGCATCAACATTTTCTACAGAGTCCTTTCTTTTCCTAAGCTTTTTGCAAAGCGGGCAGCTTTTTGTGACACTTATACAATCAACAAATATTGGAAACATTACCTAGAGAAATATATAGCAAGACTAGATGCTTAATGGGAAGAAGGACACAGAATGCAAATTTAGTACAGTGAAAGAACACTTCTTTTGGAGTAAGAGAATCTTGGGATCATATTCTGCCTTCAATATCTGTAACACAAAAGTAATGATACCAGTGAATTTGCTCTGAGATTGTAATGTGATGAAGTAGTCAGGGATTTTTTATTTGGAATTGGAATAACAGTGTAAATGAACAGGACTGTTAAATAGGAAAAATGCACTTAAAATACAAAATAATAAGATTAATATTTAATTTGTTTTATTTGATAATGCAGGAGGAGCTCTCTGAGGAAACATGATAGGCCTTTGAAAATTGAAAATTCAGGACTTGTACTCAAATGAGAAGCCATTGTTTCACTTTGGAAATTGGAAGATATTTTAGAAGTATGGGAAGGATATCAAGGCCTGAAATGACACAAATTTGTGAGATTTATAAAGAAGCAACCCTAAATTCCCAAGTTCAGACCATGATGAACTCTTATTTATATGATAGTAATAAGGTTCTTAGCTTAATCTCCTCTCTCCCATCCAGTCTCTACAAGAGGGCTAAACGTATTTTATTAAACCCCATTAAAAAATCACCATTGACTTTTTTGGGGGGAGGTGGGGGCTTGGCATTCTAGTTTCTCAGTTATATGGCTCCAATGTACTCCT
The DNA here is from genome assembly GCA_004027955.1 of Chaetophractus vellerosus. NCBI lineage: Eukaryota > Metazoa > Chordata > Mammalia > Cingulata > Chlamyphoridae > Chaetophractus > Chaetophractus vellerosus. Next base: position 11,069 of record PVKH010036148.1, read on the forward strand.
CTAGTCTCATATCTCATCACATTGCTACAAGTTCTTTGCTGTTCAAGGCAGTAACAAAACAAAATCTACTGAGACTTCTTGATGTCCCTCAAAATAAACTGTTTTTCCTCTCAGTGCCTTTGCCCCTGAAGTTGCTTTTATGTGAAATGTCATCAGGAATCCCATATATTTCCAGAATATCAGGGTTTTATTCAATTTAAGCAGAAAGTAAGTGCTGTGTAAAATAGGTAGGCACATACCTAGCCATCAGAATATTAGATTTATACAGTATCATGTTTTGACTCAAACAATTTGGGTCATATACAAAAGAAGTAAGAAAATGAAAGGCAACTTGTTGCTTTTCATTTTCTTAACTTCAACAACCTCTTTCCATTATGGGTGGTAATGGCCCATTGGCAGAATAAGGAGAAAGACCTTGATGCCTTCCAAGGTGTTTGCCTAGAATGGACAACTGATATTACTAAATAATCCTCAGCCTAATTGTATTTGACCTGAGACCAATCTCTTTGAAGGTAGAGTTTGCCTAATGTGAAGTGGGTGAAACCATTACCTGACTATCCTACTT
>PVKH010036149.1:0-11822 GCA_004027955.1 Chaetophractus vellerosus
TTTTTTTTTCCTTTTTCTATCTTTTTTTTTCCAACAAAAAATTTTAAGTATGAAATTTGGAGTTGATTTTCAAAATGTATGATAGCTTGGTCAAATAATAGGTGCATTTTAAATGTAAAAAAATTGCCAATTCAAAAAAATTGTTGCAATTCACACATTTACAAGCAATGGTGGGTGTATTCTTTCTCCCCAAATTCTTTGCATTTCAGGATGCTGTAAACTTTGGCTAATCTGATGACTGAAAAATTATATATCATTCATGATGTATATTTCTGACTCTTAGTGATGCTGAAAGTCTTTTTGTATTTAATGGCCATTTGCACGTCCTTCTCTGTGGCTTGACTGCTAATATCTTTTGCTGAGTTTTCTATTGGTTTGTTTTGTATACTCTTACTAATTAGAAGAACTCTTTTATTTGCAGCATTATCCTTTTGTTTGTCATATTCATTCTAAAGCGTTCTAAGCCTATTGTTTGTCCTTTGTTTTTGTTTAAGGAGGTTTTGGCAAAGGATTATTTTATGTCACAAAATAGGGTTATCTTATGAAAATCTCAGTGTGTTATAAATTTTTTTCCAGAAAACTTTTGTAATTTTTACCATGGACTTTATTTTTATACTTTGGGTGAGTTAAGGGTTTTGTTTTCTTTAATACCATTAACAAAATAATGCTAGCTTTATATGATGAATTTTTCTACAACCTAGAAAGAATTAGTAAGATAACCTTAAAAGTTAGGTGGACTTCAGCTATAGAACAATCTGGAGTGAGGTCATGTTAAAGGTAGAAGTTTAATTAATGATCCATTCTCTTCTAAGGTTATATATCTGTTGAGATTATTTGTCTCTGTGATCAAATTACATCATTTTCCTCTAGATTTCAATTGTGTTTCACAATTCTCTTATACTTTAAATTCTCTCTAAAATTTGATGTTTTTTTATATACTTCATGTTATATATTTTCATTTTCTCTCCTTTTTTTTGTCATGTGACCAAAGCTTTCTGTGCATTTCCTCAACCTGGTCATGGCTGTGTGTTCCTTTAACAGCATATCTTGACATGGCTCAGTGTCTTCTGCAGTGGCAAATTAGCAAGTGGTGGAAGGCATGGCTGTTCTCCCCTGGGCTCAGGGTGAATGAGCTTGCAGACTTTAACTCTTCTGCTAAGGTTGGGGGGAGGGGCTTTCTCCTCCCTTTTTTTTCTCTGGGTGTAAAGGGCCAGCTGTCATCTCCTGATGGAGGCCTGGCCATTAGTGCTACTTCCTTCCATCAGGGGCCACCAGGGTTTGCACAATTGAGTAGCTGTTCTAAGGATTACAACCAGCACATAGACATGAGCTGCGTATCCCCCAGAGACCCTAAGGCTTCAGCCACTTGGGACTGTTCACGAAAATCTCCCTAAGATTGAGGAGCGACAAACCTTATCTTTTTATTCCTGGTCCCTTGGAGAAGGAAGCCCTGCCTTGATTTTCTTCCCTTGAAATCCCAGCAGGACTTACAGCCCAGATGCACCCTGCATGGTCCGCCAGCAGCTTGCTTGTCTGGGCTGATCACCTCCTCTCAAGAGGGTGTTGGCAGTGGGGGGGGGGGGGCGGTCAGCACGCCCTTATTCCAGAATCTGACAGAAATGCCTTCGATATTTAGAAATCTCTTTGTAAGATAAGGAATTATCGTGTGGTGTTTTTTCATTCTTTATTTATCTCCCTGTAACATACTTTGGAATCAAATGCAACCAAAGTTTTAGTGCTTACCTTTTTGAAGTGTGGTATAATATGAAATGGAACAAAATGAACATTATTCTGCAAGGAATTTTAGAATTTAAGGGCTGACCCGTCTGAATTTCAATTTTATAGTAAACCCGAACATGTTTTGTTCTCCTGCTACATGTCTAGTCATAATCATATGAGTATTTTTCTGCTCTTCTAGATGCAGATTGTCTGTGTATAACATCTCTCCATCCGAGGCCGTGGCAGGAACCCTGGGCTCCCCATGTGTTCTATCACCCTCTTGCAGAAAAGCGTCTCAATTTCGTAAGCATTGCTGCTGCGGTCACGACTGCCATTTCCTCAGCACCATCTGCAGACTGATATTTTGTGAGAATTTGTATGGATTCCAAATAAGAATTCAGCTCAACAGGCCAGCGTATTTAGTTTTCAAGAGAAAAGAAATCAATCAATTCCTATTCTAGTCCACTCGTTTTATTAACCACTTCATATCCCACCCCCTCGTGAATATATTCTTACAGCTTTGAAATGGAATCAAATTTCCAGGCTGCACAATTAAATTCCAGCCAAAAATTCCGCTTAGCAGAATGTTCGCAATACTAATTGTGTTGTTAGAAATAAGACACTTGATTAAAAGGCGCAGCACTTGTCTATATCTTTAATGTGCATTCCTAATGAGTCTTAGCAGGAGGCTGATTCACATGAAAATGCACAATTAGCTCATCCAAGTTTAATATACCATTATCTGCACCCAGACCCACTCTCATTACCATTTGAATACACTGTTTTCTTTGGAGTTTTGCACAGGAAACAAATCCCTATATATGGCACACAGCTCTAGACCCTGATTTATCTGCACTTGCCCTTTAGACAAAAGGCCAAATCAACGTGCTCTTTGGTGCATTAATTTTCCATCTCTGGCTGTTTTTGCAGTTCTAATGCAGCATATTTCCTTTTCTGAGGGATCTCGGCATAAACATGGAAATAGGTTTGGCTAGGGGATTTGTGTAGTATTCTGCCTGGTGGCACACCATCTTTCTTTTGTGGACTCTAGATAAGGGGGCTGATAAAAACAGCTGTCGAAACCGAGTGAAATCATATATTACTTGAACCTGATTTCCTTACTACAGAATCTACCTACATCAATATCTGGACTTTGGAATCTAGGGCAAACAACTGCCTGGAATGAATGCTGAGAAAACAAAAAATTTGTTTACTTCCCATCCAGGTTGTTTTCAGTGTTTCTGGCATGCCACACTGTCACAGTTCTGTAGGCTGCCCAGGTACACAGAATTCCATTTAACCTGGAATAAATGGAATGAATAACAGATGAAAAATATTGTGTTTTAAACAACTTCTTCCTTAATTTCTTTATTTTTAAAAGCCATTTATGTTTAACCCTTCAAAGACACCTAAATAATTGCACAAAGAGAAAATACCTTCCTTATGACACAAGTAGTTGTTTCTACTTTAAAATAAATAATATAGAGCATTTTACTAAGGATGAAGTCATTTAAGAACAATCCAATAGGTTACTATTTTGCAGATTTACACAGTAACACAAAGAGATGGGACATACTTGAAGCCTACAAAACTATTATGAATTTGCTCATAAGCTAATATTAAGAGCACAATGCTAAGGGTAAGGAGCCAAGATTTATGGAAAGGAACATGAGATATTAGAAAGTAGATGACCTTAGAGGGCATTCAACTCTGTGATTTGTTTTCAGTCTCTACAACATACAGCCGTTGTCATTCAAGCATTTTCCTTAATGTTCCTGGGTCTTGGCATTCCTCTTTCCCAGCAGCATCTGTAAAAATGGCACAACACCTGCTGTGAGCCATTGTTAAAGGGATTGGAGGTAAAATTACAAAGTGTTTACTAATAAACTATATGAAATGAAACATAAAATTCAACTGTATTTCAATACACTAGTGATAAACAATCTGAAAAGGAAAGTTAGAAAATTCAATTTATAATAGAATCAAACAGAATAAAGTAGGAATAAATTTAATAAAAGAAGAACAAGACTTTTACACTGTAAACTACAAAATATTGTTGAAAGAAATTAAAGAAGATTTAAATAAATAGAAAGCTATTCTCTGTTCATGAATCAGAAGATTTAATCACATTAAGATGGTAATATTTCCCAAATTATCCTACAGATTCAAAATAGCACCTAACAAACTCCCAGCTGATCTTTTTATATTTATATATATATATATATTTTGCAGAAACTGATAAGATGCTCCTAAAATTCATATGGAATGCAAAAGGTTCTAATAGCCAAAACAATCTGGAAAAAGAACAAAGTTGGAGGACTCATAATTCCTGATTTGGGAATATACAGCAAAGCTAAAATAATCAAGATATTGTGGTACTGTCATAAAGATAGACCTATAAAACAATGGAATAGAATTCAGAGTCCAGACATTTTTACACCTATGGTCAAGGATTTTTGATGAGTATCAAGAAAATTCAGTGGGAAAAGCATAGTCTTTTCAACAATTGGTATTGAGACAACTGGTTATTCACATGCAAAAGAAGGGAATTGAGTCCTTACCTCATATCAAATACAAAAAGTAACTTAAAATGGGTCATAGGCCTAAATGTAAGAGCTAAAACTCTAACACTCTTTGAAGAAAACATAGGGTAAAATCTTTGTAATCGTGGGTTAGGCAATGCTTTTTTCACTATGACATCAAAAGCATAAGCTATAAAAGAGAAAATTCATAAGTTGAACTTCATTAAAACATTTGTAGTTCAAAGAAAATAATACCCACAGAATGAGAGAAAATACTTGGAAATCATATATCTAATAAGGAAATTGTATCCAGAATATATAAATACCTCATATTAAAGTATAAAAAGACAAATAACCCAATTAAAAATGGACAGAGGATTTGAATAGACATTTTTCCAAAAAAATATGAATGGCCAATAAGCATGTGAAGATTTTCAACATCATAAGTCACTATAGAAATGCAAATCAAAACCACAATGACATAGAAATGCAAATCATAGCCACCAGAATGGCTATACCAAAAAGACAGACACTAACAGGTGATGGTGAGGATATGGAGAAATTGGAGCCCTCATACATTGCTCATGGGAATGTAGAATTGTGCAGCCAGTTAGGAAAATATTCTGGCATTTCCTCAAAATATAGTTACTATATGACCCAGAAATCCCATTCCTAGATATCCCACTCAAGAGAAATGAAAGCATACATCCACACAAAAACTTAAGTATAATAACCCCAAATATGAAAAGAACCCATCCATCAAATGCTGAATGAATAAACAATATGGTATATCCATATGTGGTGGTTTGAAACTATATGTACCCCAGGAAAGCATGTTCTTAAAGTTAATCCATTCCTGTTGGCATGGACTGATTGTGAGTAGGATGTTTTGATGAAGCTACTTCAGTTAAGGTGTGACCCACCTCATTCAGGATGGGTCTTAATCCACCTACCGAAGTCCTATATAAATGTAATGAAGAGAGAGAGAGAGAGAGAGAGAGAGAGAGAGAGAGAGAGAGGGGCTAGCTAGGGCTTTTGTGTGGAGAAGCAGGGTATATAGGGAGTGACTGCCAATGGGTAAAAGGTTTCTTTGTGGATGATGAAAGTGTTCTAAAGTTTGATTATGGTGATGATTGCACAACTCTAAATATACTGGAAACCATTTAATTGTACACTTTACATGGATGTACTTTGTGGTATGTAATTATATCTCAGAAAAAAAAGTAAGAAAATTACAAAGCATCTATCAAAGCCTGTGGCATATAGTGGTTCCTTAATAAAGTCATCAGTCATTGACATTTTATTATTCAATATTTCAATCAACAAATATTTATTGGGGTGTGGGTTGTATATTAAACAGTTTTTTAGATAATAGGCTATAACAGTGACCAACACCAGCAAAATTCCTGTTCTCTTGAAACCTTTGTGGGTGAGGGGGTGAAAAGTAGACAAAAAATGAAAACTAAAAATAAAATAATATTGGGTTCTATGATGGAGGGTTCATGGAGGTGGAGGGCTAATTTAGAAAGGGTGGTCAGGAAGAGTCTTGCTGAGGGCTTGATTTATGACTTTAAGGAGCCCGACTTGTGAGAATCTGGGGGTCAGTTTTGTGGTGAATTCTCTAAGGGACAAATATCTTTGCCTGCTCAATGAGAGCATGAAGGTAAGTGTGACTATGGTGTCATAGGTGAAGAAATGAGTTGTATGATGTGTGATGGCAGGAGCCAGGTCAGATAAAGTCTTAGAGGATTATATCCCTAGTGCAATGGGAAGGTGCAAATTAGATAAGAAGAGCTTATTATGGTTCAGATTTTAGGCAGTCTGAATTACAGGAACCCTCCTTCCTACTCAAATTCTGAGTGGATTCAGAGATAAGGAAACAGAGATCTGCAAATGGAGGCCAAGATACTGTCTTTATTTTTGACAAAGTTTATATTGAAGCTTATAGTGATGAGTAAATCAGCTTCTTAATACCGAATCCCAAAATTACATAGAGTTCACCCCCCAGGCACAGAAACACTGGACCATCCTGTGGGTGATAGTCTTTAATTAATTAATAAAGTAGGGAGAAAATCCAATAGTGGGTGTATTTATAAACAGGATACAGATGTGAGGCCAGAAGAGCCCCTCAGAGGGATGGTCTACCCTGAGGAAAATCAGCTCCTACTATAACAAATAACGTTGTCCTCTGCCCATAAAGAGTTTTGACTGGGGTCTCACTTCATGGATTGCTTTATTTCCAATTTATTTTGCAATTAATAAAACTGGCTAATTAAAACACAGAAGAGTTAAGAGATTGAAAATGCTGTTGCTCAATATGAGTAGTTTTTTTGCTTTTGTTTTGGGCAAAAGTATATTCAAATATTCAGTGGTCATTTAGTTCACTTGTACAAGGGTTCTGGTCAGAAAACATAATAGGGCAGATTGTGAAGGATAAATGCAGGAAGAGAAGAACAGACAATCAGGATCCATGCTGACCAGAGACCTTTGAAACATTTCATAGGTATATAATATAGGTTTCTTCCTTGTGTAAGGAAAAACTCAGAAATGAAATTTGAATTTCGTGAAGCAAGGAAAAAAATAGCTAAAAATTAAAGACTAGAGAAAAGAAGGTAGAATATCTGTGTATATTACACTTAGAATAAGGTATTTTAATAAATTAGTCCTTATTAACGTGTATAGGGTCTTTGAGAATTAAAAATACAGTTCAGATCAGGTAGAGTTTAGGGTAGTGGCTAACAGCATTGAGTTAGACAACATCAGGAACTTGTTAATGGTTCCTTTCAGAAAAAGAGTCTCAATGAAATAGAAATTCATTTAAATGGACCTGAACTTCTAAACAAGGGGTGCAGAGGGTTTGCTTATACCCTAAATGGTATAATTTGAGAGAGGCAGCTGTATTTATCTGATTAAAAGATGGACTTTTAAGTGAAAATTGGATTATGACATGTGAACCAAGAGATTTCTTATATATGCAATTATAACTTGGCCACCAGATTTTTAAAAAATGAGTGTTTGTGTGTAGATTTCTTAGGGATGGTGGGGAAAGTTCTATCACTAGAGATATATAGCAAGTGAAGCAGCAGGTGTTTGGAAATTTAAGAAGGTAGAAGACTGTCCACTAGATCTCTCAGAGTCTGTTACAGCCCAATGATTTTTTTTTGAAGTTGATCAAAAAAGAATACAAGGATCTTTGTCAAGGTTGCATAGCTGAACCCCTTAGGATTGACCAAGTATACAGCAGTATGTCATTTATTGCAAAAAATTATAAATCGCTGGGGGGATTTTGTTACCCATATTATTCATTTTTGTATAATATGGAGCAGTGCCACAGTGTCCCCAAACACATTTGTCTTCAGTAAGTCACAGACAATGATACTAATTTTTCTCACTTATCTTCGCACTTACCTAAACAAATGAAAGGACAAAACTGCCAACTTGTCAGAATGTCAAGATCAAGGTTGCTCCTTTAACAAAGGAAAGTGAAATTTTATATTAAAAAATGCCACTATGCAAGACTACTTCTGGTTGTGATGTAGAAGAATGGGATATATTGTCTTTACTCTTCTAATACTGGGAAAACACCAGATCAACTAAAAATCATCTTTAAAAAACTCATTATAGAGTATCAGATGTAAAACTATCTAAGGAAGTCAATATCTATTTGTTCTTTTGGCTGGGTCATTTCTTCCTGTTTCTTATTATGGCTTGTAATTTTTTGCTGATGTCTAGGCATCTGAATATGGTGGTTAATTTTCTCTGATGGCCAATCTCTCTCTCTTGCCTATTGGTTTTTTTTTTCATAGCTCTTCTTCGATATTTGGTTCAACTTATTCTCAGTCATTAAAACTGCCCAGCTTGAGATATCAAAATTGGACCTGGGCCCATTAATCAAATGCATATTTTTTTCCAGGAATTTGGGTTAAGAGACCCCTAAAAGCAGTTTTTTCCTTGCAATTTCCAGACTGACCAGGAGATGGTGCTTGTCAGAGCACCTTTCCATGGTTCAATCTGTGCTTTGTGTGTTTTGGTTTAGCCAGAGCCAAGATTCCAAGCCAGCTCTGCTAACCAAACTCATTGAAGAGAAGCCCCCCAACACCCCTTCCCTTTTCCCTTGGGATAGCTGATAGGGAGGTAGATGTCTGTTCCCCTGTCAGGTGGCTGCAGTGAGCCCGGGCTTTTACCACTGCTTAATATCTTGTGGGGTAGAGGGGAGCCCTTCCCAGCTGCCACAGGGGTTTGGTAACTCACGTTGATTGTTTTGGGTTCTTCCTCTCTCTGTCCCTCACCCTCCTGGGAGTTGTGTAGTACCGCCCTGGTCTGCTGATCCCCCAAGTAAGTCCCTTAGACAGCTTTTGGCCCTTTCTCTGTTGTTTTTGTGTGAGTCAAACATGCCTGCTTACTTAGATGCCATCTTCCAGAACTCCTACTCTATGTTTTTGATGTAACTTTTCTGTAATCTAAAACTTCTCTAAAAATAAAGTATATAATGGTTTACAGAAAAGAAAAAAAAAATTAAAAGCATTAGATTTAAAAGAAAGAAGTAAAATTGTTATTCATAGATGATATGATTTGAGTGTGTAGAAAGTCCAAACTATGGTAGACAGAATTTTTAAGCGAATTTTGTAAGGCTCTTGGATAAAATGTCAATAATTTGTTCTTAAAAATTGCATTTCTATTTACCAGTAAGACACAATTAGCAAATTAAAAATTTAAAATGCCATTGATTATAATATTTAAAAAAACATGCAAAGAACCAGAATATATCTAACAAAGTATAACAGGGCACCCAAAAAGAAAATTGTTAAACATTTAGGAGAATAATTATAGAAAACTAAAATAAATTATGGGTCTAACATTCAATGTTATAAAATGGTAGCTTTCAAAAAAAATACTAGGGTTCTAGATTTAGTCAACCCCCTCAAAATTATTGGTAGGATTTGGCAAATTGATTAAAATTTAGCTGGAATTGCTAAAATCCATGATTATAGCCAAGGAAACCTTGAAGAAGAAAAAAGTTGGAGAAATTACTCTGTCAAATGGCATTAGTTAACATAAAGTTACTGTAGCAAATGCAACATGGTATTTGTACTGCTACAAGACAATTAGATCATTGGAATAAAATAGAGTCCAGAAATGGACCCATACTTATATAGACAATGGATTAATGACAAAGTTTACACTTTGCATGACAAAGGAAAGTGTAAACTATGGCCTGTAGCTAATAGTATAATTATAATAATATTGTTTTGTTTCATCAGTTGTAACAAAGGTACCACACTAATGTAAAATGCTAATAATAAGGAAAACTATGTGAGGAGGCCATATATGGGAACTCTGTACTTTCTGCATGAATTTTCTGTAAAATTACAACTGCTCTAATAAAAAACAATAAAAAAAATGGTACTGGGTCAATTGGATACCCAAAGGGAAAAAAATTGACCCCTACTTAACATCATAACCCAAATCAATTTTAGATGACTCAGACTTTAATATGAAAGGGAAAACAATAAAGCCTGTAGAATAGATTGTGTGGAAATATCCTTTTGGACTTGGATAGGAAAACATTACATTTTAAAAGATGCAATAAAGCACTAATTTAAATGTGTGTTAATTGGAGTATATTAAAATAATTTTTTTAAAGATTTATTTATTTTATTACATATCTCCCCTTCCCCCCGCTGCGGCGATGCGCCGAGAGTGGTCACTGTGCAGGCGCGGCTTTCCCCGCTTGTGGGCAGTCTCTGCGTCCGTTCACGCCCGGCGCTTGCTTCAGTTCGCGGGTGGCTGGCTGCGCTCCATCTGCGGGCAACCTGCCCTGCCCATGGTGGCTCTTGCCCTGTCCGTGGCAGCTTTTTGCCCTGCCCACGGCGGCTCCGGCCCGCCCATGGCGGCTTGCCATTCTCAAGGCGGTCTGCCCGCTAGGAGAGGTCCCTGGGAATCGAACCCAGGGCCTCCCATGTGGTATGCCGGCGCCCTATCCACTGGGCTATCGAGCCGGCCCCAAAATAATTTTTGTTTAATCAATGATCTCACGAAAAGTAGTGAAAACAAGTCAAAGCGGGGAGAGAATTTTATAACATGACCGAAGTGTCACATCCAAAAATCTATAAAGAACTCCTACAAATTAATATAAAGACAGATAATACACAAAGAATGGGTAAGAGACTTGAACAAGTGCTCACAATGAGAGGATATCTGAATGGCCATTAATATAAGGAAAGGTTTGCAGCCCCTTTATTTGTCAGGAAAATGCAAACTAAAACCATAATGCAATATCATTGCATACCTACCATAAAGGCTAAAATGAAAAACATGGGCAGTATTAAGTTTTTAAGAGGATGTGGATCAATTGAAATTCTGCTGATGGGGATACAAGAGTACAACCACTCTGAAAAAGCATTTAATCGTATCTACTAAATTTGAGCATATGCATACCCAATTACTCAAACACTGCACACTGTTAGACATTCAACCAAAATGCTTATCCAAGTGTGTGAAAAAATGCTAAAAGCACATTACCTTAAAAGTCCAAATTAGAAATAACCCAAATGTCCATCAACCATAAAATGGACAGAAAAATGCATTGTTGAATATTTATGCGTTCTAATACTTTACATCAATAGAAAGGAATGAACTATAGTTATATGCAATAAGATGAATACATTTCTTTCAAACAAAATTCTGAACAAGTTTATCTAGTTATTTATCTTGCCATGTGGTTCAGAAAGTCTTTGTTCTAAATGCCAAGACCTTTGCTTGCCCAGAGGAGTCTGTATTCTCTGTGCCATTTCCATACGATCATGTAATTAGGGAAATTTACATTTTGTTTTGGAAATTTATTTACTAATTTCTCATTTGAACAGCATCATTTATATACATCTTCCCATATATTAGTATGTGAATAATTTAAGATGTGACATCAAAATACATTTTTAGGGCAGGTATTAATACTTTTGAGGCAAATGTTCATAATTGATAACCTAGAATTTGCATTTTTTTAGACATAGTCTTCTAAAGATAAAAGATGATGATGTGGCCCAAGATACAGGACATAATTGTTTTCAAAGTTGTATTTCATGGAGAAGTTTACAAATTTCTTTACCTTATCAGATCATTTTTGGTGACTGAGCCAGGAAAATTGGCTGAAGGCTGTTTGACTGATAGTTTATAAACCAGCCTCGAGAGGGAATATGTCTGGCCATAGAAAGACCATAACATATTAGTTATATATCCGTATTATTGTCTCCTTAGCACTGATATGATCCAGTGGTAAACTCTTCAATTTATTTTGAGAGGAGTTTTCTCCTGTGGAAGTATTTCTGTATTGATGGAAAAAAAGGCTCTGACCTCTGCTTGAGAATAGTTTGCCCTGAAGGGGACATTGTGACATTTTTTTCAGTGAACCTTGAACAAAACTTGCTAAGTTTTGTTAGCAAGTGCTAAGGGGCCCTAAAACCATATATTCTCTGCTCTGGTGGAAAATGACACTAGTTTCAGTCTATTAGAAGAATAACAGAGCATTTTTAAGAGATGCTGCTTTTGTGCTCTAAAGAGTGTTCCAAACGGGGATGCTTGGCT
>PVKH010036150.1:0-11633 GCA_004027955.1 Chaetophractus vellerosus
TCCATATATTTTATATATATAAAGAAATACATTTTTATCCACATATAGAATCAGGCCATAAAACAGACCTGTGACTTATTTTTCTCAGCTAATAATATATGCAGAACCTTACCCTTGTTAGTTCATTTAGATTTATCTTTCTTTTTAATAGTTACAGTGTCCTAATTCTATTTAACTACTATTTAACTAGTCTCCTGCTGATAGGTGTTAATGCTGGTTTCTTTTTCTCTTCCTTTAAACAGAGAAAGTCCAAAAAAACTATTGTGAAATTTTAAGATATTTTACTGATATAATAGTTTTTTGACAGCTATTATAATGTGTAGATAATTACTTGATGGTACTTTATATTAAGTAACATTAAATAGAAATGATATGGGCACAAATGAGGAAACAAACCTTTTATGTCTAGTTCCTGGTTCAGTTGTTTAAACAAAGGTAGCAACTTGGTTAAAAGATTTGGATCTTACAATATCTGACTGCTAAGAAGGTACAGTAAATTTTAAAAGTAACTTAATAAACTCGTAGGCTATGGAACTTAAAAGAATCCTGTAGCTCGTTTGGTCTTACCCCCTCATACTATAGATGAGACAATGAGGAATGGACATGAAAAGCAGTGTCTGGTTTTGCATTGATGTATACATTACTATTTTGCTAATATCTCTAGGTTTGTAACCTAGATGCTAAATGCTATTATTTAAAATCATTTCATCTATTGTCTGGTAGGGGAAAATATACAAGTGATTAAGAGTCCTACAGAATTTTGTAGGTAGACCTAAAGGGCCACCTAAGAGTCTTGGGCACTTCTGGAAAGGCTTCACAACAGAGGTGATTTTGGCATTGCTAATCCTGAAAAGTAAACAGGGATTTTCAAGATGGACAAGGAGGCATATGAGAGCTTTCTACATATTGTCACAATAGAATGTATTGTTCACTTTTGGGAGTAGGAGATTTGAAATAAATGTTTTAAGTGTGTGCTGGCCATTTTCTTCATGGTTTGGGAAACTAAATCAAGGTTAGAGGTTGTTTGTGGGATAAAGAATCTACTAAATTCAATTATGATTGCTTGGCAGGTCAGCTTCCACTACTATGTATTTGGAAACTAAACCACCACTTGGTAAATTTTCTTAATATGCAAATTCATAAAGTTAACAAATGAAATACCATTTAATTAGATATTAAATAAATGTTAATTAATAAAATTTCACCAAATTGACTAAATTTCACCAAAAATGTCTAAGAAAATGCAATTTTGGTCGGTCACTGTAAACACAGGAACTTCCCTGTCCAGGGCACCAGAATACATAGGGCAATTCTCTTTCTTAGATATTTAGGGATACACAATGATAAAAATGCCTTTTCAATTTGTCCCTGTCACTCTCTTTTTTTAGGTGTGCCCAGGTCATCTTTAAAGTTTCTTTCCAAGTTTTACTCTTGTTCCCACTACTGCTTCATAACCTTCTTTGGCTTCTTTTTAATTTCCAGGAATTGGTATTTCTAAGGATGTTTCCCTCTTTATGTGCTTTCAATCTCATCCTTTTGCATCCATTCCCCCCAGTTACTCATCTCCATACAAATACCAATATTATTCACATAGTCCCTGCTCCTAAAGCCTCTAAGCTCTCTGGATCCAAACAGCCAAGTGTTTGGGGGGAAGTTGATTTCATCTCTATCTCCAGGGGATGGGGTAAATTCTGAATAGTGTGTCAGTCAAGATAATCCCATTCCTCTTGCCAGTAATTTCTTCAGCAAAGGACATTGTAACTAGTTCTGGCCAAGGAAACATCGGAATTCTGCTGGGAGGCTACTGGGAAAGGTTCCCTTACATCCAAGAAAATAACACAGGAAAGTATTTTTCCATCTTCTGGATTTTGTAGTTTCTGAATATAACTTGTGGAATCACTGCAGCCATCCTGTCACCATGAGGGAAAAGTAGAGAGATGAAAAGAATTTGGGTTCTTGATGACATTGTTGAGTTATTGAATTAACCAATACTGGAATCTACCTTGCCTTTGAACTTCCTGTAACTAGCAATAATAAATTATACTTTAAGTCCTTTTTAAACAGCTTTCCATTACTTGTTGCCAAAGGCATTCCAAGTGCTACATGGCTCAAATTTATTCTTCTGCCCAGACCTCTCCTCAGAGTTCCCATCCTGGTTATACATTTGCATATCAGGAATCTCTTTTTGGTTTCCTAAACTAATTCTGATCCTGACTAGCCCTGGACTCATCATTTCCCTCTTTCTAAACACTACTGTTCCATGTACATTTCCCATCTTGGGTGATGGCATCATCAGGCACTCAAGACAGAAACATAAGAGCTATTCATGGCTTTCCCCTCTATTACTTCTCCATTATCCAATCACTGAGTCTCTACAAAATTTTATCTTTAAACTGTATATACCTGCTGCCCTTGTACAGCCCATCCAGAGCTTCATCTTCCCCATAATGGAATTATTTCTCTACTTGCACCTCTGTATAAAATCGACTGCTGGTTGCTGTTAGAGAATCAATCTGTGGTGCTTTGAAGATACATGTACCCCAGTAAAACATGTTCGTAAATTCAACCCATTTCTGGGGATGTGAACCCATTGTAAGTTGAACTTTTTTTTCTTTTTCTGAGAAGTTGTGAGTTAACAATCATGCATAGCACGTGCCGAGACAACCAAATTAACAGTAGCTGACTTTGGTGAGAAAGCACCTCTTATGGTGTCTTGGTTTGGACTTTTCACAGCCTTGGAACTATAAACCTTTACCCTACATAAATCCCCTCTATAAAAACCAACCTATTTTCTGGTATTTTTCATCAGGAGCCCTTTGACAAGCTGAAACAGAGGTTCAGCTCAACTTCCTCCTGGAAGCCTACTCTGACCCCTCTAGCCTCAATTTGATGCCCTTATCTAAGCTTCCACAGCATGCTCTGTGTTCTTTCATAGTAAGTGTATTTTCTGTATTATTTTGTGCTAATATTATTATTAATATTATTAACTATGTGTGCCTCTTTCCATGACTACTCTGAAAACTCTTATAAGAAAGTCTGGGGCATATCTGTTTCTTCTCTGTATCTCTGGCACGTGGATGAGAGTTAAAAAATACTTATTAAACATAAGAACTGAAATTTCTAACCAGATTTATTTCTCAAGCACTGACATGTTTATATGATTTTACTAAATATATCCTCCTGGATATTCCACATGTCCCCTGCTTGGCTTGTCTACTTCTCTTACTTGCTCCTCCTCCCATATCTTAATGAATGTTCCCTGCTGGAATGCCCTTCCTTCCACAGATAGTGAATTCCTCTCACTTCTTCAAAACCCTACATGCTGCAGGAGAACTTCCTGAAGGCCCACAAATGGAACTAACCACTTCTTCCTCTGTGCTGCTGCTTAACCTTTTGTACACTTCTACTTTGCATTTAGAGCACAGTATTATAATTATTTCTTTCATGCTTGGCTTACAGTATAATTATAGTAGTATGGCAATTGCTTCCATAAATGTGCGATGCAAGCACAGGAAGAGCGGCAACTGATTCTGCTTGGAGAGGCCAGGACATCATCATAGTGTCACTGCTGGGTACATCTAAGCAGGGCAGAGGTCAAGTTCAAGCCTCCTCATGTTCTGAAGGGGAAACTGAGGCCCTGACGTACTCAGTCTCAGTTTCCCCATCTGTAGAGTGGATACTAGCACGTGATCTGTGGGTCACGAAGTCTCAGTTATTTTGCAATTAATAAAGGTAAAATTTTTATAGATACCGCACTCGCAAGGCTCTGCTCTCTGAAGGATAAAAAGTTTTCACAAGGGTTGAGGAGGAGGGAGCGCAAGGTGGTAGCCAGGCGCCGCCCCCCTGCGCGGGGACGGCCTGCAGCATGGCGGGGCTTCTGCACAAGTGGACCAACTATCCACGGCTTGGCAGCCTCGCTGGCTTGCTTCGGATAATGGGATCCTGCCCTACTCTGATTCACAGGACGTTGTTTGCAAAGGGAGCAAAGGAAGTACAAAGGTGGAAGTGTGTGAATTAAAGTCCATTCAGCAAACACAAGAATGGAATTAATCATTCCAGGAGAGCAGCATTTCTACACAAAAGCGGTGAATGCGGCTGAGACAGACGTGGGTGGTTGCTCTGGGGAGCTCCAAAGCCTGTGTGACTGACACTAGGACTAAAGAAGAAAAAGAAATGAGTGAGACTAGAGACTCTCTGAAAAAACCCAATGTCTGGACTCCTCCTCTACTGTGACTTCTTACTGCAGCAAGTTCATACGATCCAAGAATTTTCACCATGAAGAGTCATTCATCTTCCAGCGTTGAAAACACGAATGAAGCCTCTTCTTTGCTTAGTGCCACCTGTAATTCGTTCATCACATTTGAGGAATGTGCGAAGATAGCGAATGCCAAGTTTAAGCGTGAGATGTTTCAACTGCTCTCTCCGGAACCCTTAGTTTCTCCCGTGTCACCTTCTCCTGTTCAAATGGTGAAGCGCTCTGTCGGCCACCCCGGTTCTTGCAGCCCAGAGAGGAGTAGCCCCTCTGTGAAAGAACCACGAGCCACACTTCACCCTTGATCCCAGCGCCGGCGAAGAACCTACTCAGATACAGGCTCTTGTAGTGATATTCCCCCTTGAAGACTCAGATAGACCTGTTCGCTGTTGAAGAAATACAATTAACGGAGATTTGGCATCTGTAACCATTCTTGAAGAAAGTAGATTTAAGGTAAAAAAAAAAAAAAAAATCTGATCAAAAGATCCTCTTCCATCCTCTCTTCCTGAGGGAAACTGAAGTGTCCAACTTCCTCTAAATATTGCTATGCAAACGCTGCTGTAATTAAACTATTGTTACATGGAGTAGTTTTTCCCTTTACTTATGATTTCTCTGCACTTTATAAACTATTAAAAAACAAACAATGAAACCCACATGCCTTTGAAGTGTATTTTATCTTTATTTAATTTATTTGCTATTTTCCTAATAACATTACAGTATGAGTGTGCATCTTCCTCCCTCCCTCCCTCCTTTCTTTCTTTCTTGCTTTCTTCTTGCCTTTTCCTTTTTCTTTCCTTCCTTCCTCCCTACCTTCCTCCCTTCCTTCTTCCCTTCCTACAAATGATGGTGTAATCTTTTGACACCATCAGGACAAATGTAGATATTTTTCTAAAAAAAACTGTGAGGGACTGACAGCTTAGTCAGTGTATACTGTAGCTTATAAATGTGAAATCTTATAAGGTTTTAGTTTGACAGAAAAGTGGTATATTTATAACTTGTGTCATGGACCAAATAAATGGTCACTTTATCCCAGCTAAAAATGTGTTACAATAGCAGCTTGATGGTGATTGTTTTGTATTTTTAAGCAAAAAGGAAATGCTTACTATTCTAAATATTTTAAACTCAAATACTGTGACATAGTGAGGATTTTTAAAAAGCCAGATGATGCTGTCCTTGGTATGTAGAGTTGACACTACTGATTTGCCAATAACAAATGTTGGGATAAAATATTTAATTTTTATTTATTTTTCTGTTAGATCAAAAAACGACAGCATTCTAACTTTTGTGACCTATCAAATTTAAGATGTGTAAACATTGTTATTTACATTGTTATAGAAAAGAGTTTGATGTAGTAGTGACCTTGCTCCCTTGTACTGGAGAAATAAATGACTTTCAATGGAAGAGGATTTCAGTGCTTTTATTTTTTCTAAAATAGATATTAAGCTTCTGTTATAGGTATTAATGTTTACAGCTCTTTAGACTATCTAGAGACATTTTTTATTCATGGGTATTTATACAAAAAGGATATTATGTTAAGGTGATTTATCTTCATCTGTTTAGAAAATGACATAATTTAATGAAAGAAAAAATAGCATTTTTGGTAGCGCCTGCTCATATCTGTTGTCAGTATTTGCCTTGTAAATTGTTTTTCTGAATTCACTTTTGAGTGATGGTTTTGTCCAAATTCTTGGGTGAGAAGCACTTTATAACAAACTGGCTTGGTGTTTTTTAGTTAATCAGATTATTAATAAACATGTGGTTTCTGCATTCAAACTCAAAAATTTTTTTCACTGGGTCTCAGTGAAAAGAGTTCCCAAAGTTATCAAGTACCCCTGAGAGTTGATCTCAAAGGGACTTGGCTATTGGAAACATAGTAGTTTATTTGCCTTCTGTAGATGGTGTCTTTATTAAAAAGTACAGAAGTCAAATAATTCAATTCAGTACAATAAAACAAATTACTTACTGTCTGCATTCTAAAGTGCATGTGCTGGCATGGATGCCCTGTTGGATGCTTAGGAGAAGTGGCTTTTATGAGAATTTCAGAGGCCCTATCTGCTGTGACAACTGGTTTACCTAGAACTTAAGGACCTGATTGCTCAGAGGCTTCAAAAGTCTCTGTTGGAAACCTAAGGTGGAATCCTTCTGATGATTTTCACAAGTGTGGAAGACACAGGGAAGACGCGATCTCCCAGTTTAAGCTGTGCTCTATAGAAAGCAATTGAGCTGTCATCTTCCCAAGACACATATTCAAATGAGAAAGTTGTCAGAGACAAACAAACATACAAGTGAATAAAATGCTTGGCAAGGGTCAAAAGGTATTTGAAACTAATGAAATTCACAAGGTAAGGCCAACAGAAGACAAATTGGTGTGCACTCCACTCTAGAATGCCCCAGAGAGATCACATGGTGCACCGCGAGAGCTCCTGGACTTAGAGCCAGAAGGTGCAGTTCCAGGATCAGCTCTGCCATTTACTGGTTTGTGACGCTGGGAAACTCATTTAAGTCTCAGAGTTTTGGTCTCTTTATCTGTAAAGTGGGCATGCTTGTTCTAGCTCACAGGGTCCTTGTGAAGATCAAAGAAAGTAATGTTTGTGAAAGTGTTTATCAACTTCAGGGTTAACACAGGTAGTCACAATATAGAACGTATCCAGGGAATGAGAAGGAAGAGAATAACCCTGTTAAGTGTACGTGCAATGTTTGGTTTCTGTGTCTCTGAAAAAGAAATCTTTCATTATATTTATATATATATGTATCTAAGAATGACAAGGGAATAATATACAGGGAAGCCTAGCAATATGGAAGAAGTAGAAAATTTTCTAGAAATAAATTAAGATTTTAATAAAATATAGTAAAATATCTATCTATTTGCCAAGTACTGTGTTATCATTCAATTTTATTATTTTAACAAAACTTTGTAAGATCTGTCATCTTTTAGAAGTGAGGGAGTGCAAGGACCTCCTTCTTTGAGTATACACGTGCTGTTTACTTCAACTGAAATTGTCCTATTAACATGGAAGTGAACAAATGTCAGGAAATGAAAGTAAGCTGTGTTTTGCATTTTAATTTTTTGCTTACAAGTCTATCAGAAGGATATACTCTTTAAAAATAATAAGCACTAGAAATATGGTTCTATTCTAAATTAGAAGCAGTAATATAAAGTTAAAAATATTTGCCAATAGCTTATATTCAGTAATAAAGAAAAAATTTTGGGCAAATTTTTAAAGATTAATTTGTTAATTAGGTGAACATCTGGGTTTTGGTTCATCACTTCCCTTGGAACCTTGATTAATTTATGAGATTTTCATCCCCATTTACTAAAAAAGCAGTGACTCATCTGATGTTACACACCAATGACAGTAAAAGTTAATTGGATTCTAGATCCTTTCACAGTTCTCCTTTCAGCAGTTCCTTGCTACTTTGAGTGGAACCGTGTCCTAAGAGAGTCCAAATATTTTTATGCATATGAGACACAAACAGAAATGAGAAGAATTACAAATGATTGAAAAATAAGTTTGAAAAAAATAAGAATATGCATTTGCGCTTTCTTTGGTTTGTAGAAAGAAACTCTGGAGGGATAAATAAAAACAGCCAAAACAAAAATTGAACCCCCAAACTAATAAAAGTAATTATCTTTTATTAGAGTTTTGATTCATGGACCATAAGGATGTATTATTACTTTTTCAGGAAAGGGTTATTTAAGATTTTCTGTGATTGAAAGTGTTTCAGGGTTGGGTCTTGGAAGGCAATACGGAGATGTAGCCCTAGCTCCTTGTAATTAGCATCTGCCCTCAAATAAAAGATGTGTCAGCAGAGAGAATAGCCCCCAGGAACGAGGGGACACATAAGATTGAGGAGGGAGGGAGGGAGGTCATGGGTATGAGGTAGTTGGATGACTGGCAACTATGACCTGTTCTCTCCTGGCCCTGCAATGGAAGTGTAACCCTTCTTTGGCGCTAACAACAGTAAATTGCATTCAACTTAGAAGTCCCTCTTGAGACTTATACCTGGATGTGCTGTTGCCATCTCAGTGGTATAAAACAATACTCACAGACGAAAGGGAACTCATCACAGTGATTATTGACTTCTTCTCTGCTTTCACCTTGTCTTCATTGTTCCTTCATCCTATTTTCCTTATCAACTTCTTTTTTGGATATATTTTATTTATGTATTTATGTGTTTATATGAGCCATTATAAATCCTTTCTGGAACTGGAAGGAGCATGAATAAACATAAAACATAACTAATCTCCAAAACAAACAAAATTTAAAAAAAAGAACAACAACAAAAACCATAACTAGTCTAGGAAAATGACAACAGGTTATTTCTGAGAAACGAGATTACAAGTGATTTTAGTTGTCTTATGGTTAGTCTTCTGCATTTCCAAGTACAATTGCCTTTTCTAATCATACAAAATATTTTTTTACTAATTACAGAAGAAAATACTTGTAGGACTGATTGATTTTTTCAGCAAACATATATGAGAAGGAAGACAGAAAGGGATCATGGGACTTGGTCTTAGTTTACTTTTCACTGTTTCTATAAAGGTATGGGAAGGACTGTATAAACATAGTGGTTCACTTGAAACACTAAAAAGAGATGCTATTCTTTCAATTTCTTTTCTTCTGTATAAAATAATGGCTATGAGAAAGCAAGATTCTTGTTTTAATAGTACTCTATAATCTACACTTTTCTGCATATTGAGAAATAAGGATTACAACTAAATCTACAATCTGACTTGTGTAACATTTTTGTGCTGGAAGAAGAATCAAGGCCACATAAAAGCAAAAACAGAATAATTTATTTGAACCCATCTCTCTTTGAACAAAAGTAAAAACTTTAATAAGTTATTTCCTTCAATGTTTTAGCAAATCTCTTCAATAACACCACTGGTGATTGACAACTTATGAGAAAGCATGGTCTTGCTTTTGTGGCAACCATCCTTATTATTTTTGGAACAAATAGCAAGAAGGAACTTTGGACACAAAATAAGAAAATAAATATAGCAATCTTAACAATAATAAGAATTTAATGAAACAAATATAAAGTTACCATATTTGTAGGTTAGATAAGATAGTATTAATGCTGATGAAAGTGAAAGTATAGATTGGAAATAATTAGGCTTGCTAGCAAAACTTGATATAGAAAGATTAATTCAAAAGCCCCGTTCTTTTCTTCCTCCTAGTCAGCACGCTGAACACTGTCCACTGAGGAATATTTTTCCACCACTTTCCTCTGTGACACAATGCATGTGTATATGCTGGAAAACCTGCAGTCCAGTTTTTATAAATGACTCTATTCTACATTTAAAAGTAGTAATGAATAAGAGGTATTGGGCTTGATTTCTTCACTGATTCTGGATGAATATACATTTCCATTGTTTTTTCCTGAAAATGTTCCTTCATTAGTTCACCCCAATGCACTGCTTTGCCCGGGAATGCTCACCTGGTGAAGAGATATACAAGATATGTAAAATAGTCTATAGTTTTCCAGTTTACAGGTAGAAGAACCTTAAATTCTTTTATTTTTTTCCATAGCTTCAAATCATGTGCTGTTTTGAAGCTAAAGCTTTGCTTACTTGGATGTTCTGTTTTCAAGATACTAACAGCCCAGGCTTAGGTTCAAAACAAACTGGGCCAGGAGCACTTAATGAGTTCAGTAGCCATCATTTAAATAAATGCAGCCATAAGTTCAACACACAAATAATTGGACTGGGTATTAGAGTATGAAGACAGGCCAATTTATCAATTTGTTAAACACCAGTCTAGTTAGGTAACCGATATATGTAGTAAAGAAAACTACTGTTAGAATAGCCTAGAAGCCAAATAAATTGTTTGTTTTTCCTACCTCAGAAGGGACTGTCAAATAAAAATAAAAGAAAGCAGTAAGTTAGGATTTTTCCCCAGAGCTGGCACATTCACTTTGGGAGTGGAGATTGGGAGACTTCATAACCACCTATAATACTGCATTATTCATGAAATTGACCTTTCAATTTAATTGGGCCTAGAAAATACAATCAGGAGAGAAAAATGGTCTCTGCATGTATAGGCAAAATTTATTCTACTGTGGAATATTTACTCTATTAAGGACCACTAGTCTTTAGTTGCAATAAGCAAACAAGAATCCACCAAATTATGAAACCCTTAAAGGATTGAGTCTTATTTAATCTCTCTCTCTAACACATAGTAAATGTCCTGAAAATGTTTCTGGATCCATTATAAATAAAATCTGCAAGACAGTTAATGATGAAATAAAAAGAAAATATTCTATTTATATATTTTTTTACAATTTTAAGATGGGTAACATAAATCTGTATTCATGGAAATTTTTAAAAATAACACTTTAAAAAATGTTAGCTCATTTTTAAAAGATGAGTTGGAAGAGAGACAGAGGAGGAATATTTTAAAAGAGCTATTAGAGAGAACAGAGACTGACAGAGAAAGAGAAGGAAAAAGAAAGGCAGACTCAGAGAGGGAAGAAATCAGAGGATGGAGGTTAATGAGCAGAGTCACTCAAAGACAACCGCATATGTAAGGAACAAAGAGAGGCTCAGAAGACAGGGAAGAAAGAGGTGAAAAGAGGGAAACCTACGGGCTATGGGCGGTCACGTGGGCTGAGCTGAGTCCTCTGGGATGACAGCTCCTCTGAGGTGCATGTACTGGACAGCAGCTTTGAATAGTCCTCTATGTACTTGAAAAGGAACATTTCTGCTTGATTGTCAAACTTCAAAAGTTTATTTTTAAAATAAATTTTTATATTCCCAAGAAATTCTAAAGATTTTGTTCATGTCTGGAAAGCAATGTAGTTTCTTTTATAATGTACAAAAGCAACCTAATCACTTCATTTTATGTTCTGTAATTGTAGCTGCACCCACAATCTGAAACCAGCCTTTACTTTATTATTTGGAACTGTAAAAAGTAAACCTCATATTTTTATTTGGCCTATTTGCATTCTAATGGGGATATAGATATTTAGAAAAAAAGAGATATATAGAAAAACAAATGAATTTAAATAGGATAAAAATTTTAGTTGGGTACAACCTTATCTTAAAATTAGGATACAGATATATTCTCAAAATGTTTGCTAGCCCTTCTATTTAACAAAGAAAAAAATCCCTTAGTTTTCTTTTCCAGAAAGTAGGTATCATTTTAGAGAGTTGGTTTTTTCTACTTATTGTCATGGAATAATATCCTACTCTTGAATTCTGCTAGTTATAATATAATGCTTTAAAGTTTTCTTTCTTTTCTTTTCTTTTCTTTTCTTTTCTTTTCTTTTCTTTTCTTTTCTTTTCTTTTCTTTTCTTTTCTTTTCCTTTCCTTTCTTTTCTTTTCTTTTCTTTTCTTTTCTTTTCTTTTCTTTTCTTTTCTTTTCTTTTCTTTCTTAC
>PVKH010036151.1:0-11634 GCA_004027955.1 Chaetophractus vellerosus
AGTTGTTGTTTTACCTCAAACGCATTCACAACTGTCAGGTGGTCACTTCTAGTATCCTTTGCCAATTCCTTTCTTCTTGCATCTGCAATCTTTTCTTTTCCCTTAAAAAAGAAAAAATAGATAAGAGCAATTTAAATCATTCTGATGGTATATAATAGAGAATGACATTCTAATAAAAAGCTAAATAGAAAAATACTTCTATTAAGATACTCTGTATCTAAAAATGCCTAGGCTTTTATTATTTGAATCTTTCTTACCAATGGAATGACAAAGGGATCTTTGAAGCTGAGACTAGCAGCAATAGTGAGTACTGGATCTAAGCAACAAAACAGAGCTCCAAAAAGAATCATTTTTCCAATATGTGGCTCAACTGGTAATCGTGCTAAGTGGACGCCAAGAGGTGTCAATTCTTCTTGTTTATCCAAAGCATTCTGTAAAGTAAGGATTTAGGTTTAAAATAAACATTTTAAAGCATTGCATTTAAAGCTATTTTAAGTTACTTAAAACAAGCTACGAATAATTCCATTAAGCTCAAATGCCATAATACTTGTTTGGCTATATTTTTCTGCATCAAAACATAAGTTCTGAGCTAATCAAAGTTTAGAAAATTATTTAAATAAAAACGCATAAAATTAATCCACGACTTGGCTTTAATGTCAATGTTAGGGGAGAAACAGAAACAATGAACTAACAACTTTCAGCCAGAGACTTAGTAAAGTATAAGAAATATAGGGGGAAAAACACCAGTATGTATTTGGAATATACAATGCATAATATCAAAAGATACTGTTAAAAAGTGAAAAGGTGAAAATAAGAAAAGACATGCAATGTAAAACTGATAAATGCTTCAGGTAAAGAGTACACAAGAAGCATATAATGATCTCCTACAATCTACTGGAAAACTAGACACCAACAATTTTTAAAAATTTATGTAACTTTAAACAAGGCCTGCAATTTAACAAACTGTATGAAAAAGGCCCAGTATTAAAAAGGTGTCACGAAGGCATCATTCTAAAACTTCCTCACACATTATCTCCTTTACTGGGTTGAACAGCCTAACAGTCAATCAAATTTGGCACTTTGAACATTCATTGACCTACCTTCACAGTAACAACAGTTAAATATATAATTAGCTGGCTTACATGCTCTAACAAAGTTGAAATTAAAGAAACAGTATATTAAATTTACCAGTTCCATCAGGTGTTTTATAGAGAGCAACACTGCTTCATTTGATGGTGGATCCATTAACCTACTCAGAAAATAAGCAATTCCACCTAGCTTTAAAATCTGGGGAGAAACAAATATAATTATAAATAGATATCATATATTTCTGTAACAGTTTAGTTCTGTCTGTGTTGATCACTCAAATAAAGCATCAGATCTATACATGGTCTACCAGTTATTTCACCAGAATGAATTAACATATTTGTGAGTCTGTGAAAACATGTTTAATGGTCAAGATGGTTTCAACCAACAATTCTATTAAAAAAGTGGTTACTTAAAATCTCAACAAATTGATTACTAAATATTTTCAAAACAATAAGCCTAATTATATCCAAATATACAAGATGCTGAAAAAAAATAAGTAGTTGATAATCAGGGATAATATCTTAAGCATAGAAAAGTAGTAACATTTACTGAGGACTTAGTAAATACCAGATCCTGTTCTAAGAATTTTATATGTGAACTTAATTTAAGTAACCTGCCCAATGTAACCAAACTAGCTTGTCAGGGGAGGAGTTGGGATTCAAACCCAGGCAATCTGGCTTCAGAGCAGTAAATGATTAAAAATTTTTTTTACATGTGACTGACTTTTCCTTATACTGAATAATGTTTAAATACATAGACTTTTATTAACATCCCCCCAAATAAAAGCATGTTAATTCCTTCTTGTATATTAACTAAGATTATTAACTCTTATTTAATATAGTATACCTAAAGATGACTTTCTTCTACAAATGGTGTTCAAAATTAGAAAACCCCCCAATTTAGTTTAATTATCCCACCTAATTTACCTTTATTTGTAGACAAAGTTCTTCCAAAGGAGTTCTCAAAATTTCTGGCAGTTGATAGGCATCTAGAAGGCTTGCTCTAAGACCATTGTACAGATGATAGCAATGACCAGGTTGAACTCTTAAAAAAAAAAGTGGGGGGTGGGGGAAGAGAGATATCCATGTCTTTCTAGAACTCTAGAGAAAATAGTAGGCAAGGGAAGAGGCCATAGGAATAAAAAGAAATTCTGATTTCCCACACCATAAAAATTTACTTAATTATTTTTTCACTACTCATATATTCCTTCCTTTTATCTGCTTCTGAATAACCCTCTATCCCCATCCAGTTTTAAGAAAGAAATAAAAGATTCCTTCTATGCCACAATAATTTAGTTCATTATATCTATTATACAGATTCCAGATTACCATGCTCAATAAAAGCAGTCTACTCAGGTTAAGACTAGGAGTTGTAAGCTCAAAAATACCTTTTAAACAATCATGTAACAAATTCTGGCATTTTGTTAACCTATCTATATTATTCTGTCAACCTGTCTATATTATTTAAGTATGTGCTCTTTAGTGTGCTCTCAGAGGGATACTAGAATGTTTTGATTATTATTATTATTATTTTAACTACTGAACTACTGACAAGAATGATACCATTCTTTGGGCAATGATAAAGACAGATATGAAGAGACAAGGGTATTCATGTATTTTCAAGCAGAATAAATATTTTTTAATGGTCTCTTGCTGTTTCAGGGTAGGAGATGGGAATAAAAATAAATTCTAAAAATTTTACCTATTTCTGCCATAACTCTAGAAAAACTACCATATAAAACATGGCCTGAATATTTCTCCAGCACTAACTAAGGTAACAATACCCCCAATGAGGATTATATAGTATTTCCATAGCTTGCTATGGCCTCCAAAATATCATCAATCTAATTAGCCTTTGTTAAAGGAATTTACATCTATGAAGCCTACAAGGGACTATTTTCTTTTTGAATTAAAACACGGTAATTCTACAGTTCACCCCCATCACGGCAGTGGGAATAAAGAATTAAAATTTAATACTTCAATAAAAAACAAAAAAACATCAAAAAAATTAATACTTCAATTATTTTATTTCCATAATTGTTTCACGGATCTAACCTAAGGCCTGAAGTGTTTACTATTCATATATAAAGGTATGCCAAAACCCATTCACTATGGTATCAGTATCAGTGGTGATGGGTTGGCAAAGGAAAACCCTGTTGGGTCCTTTAACTCCTGATAACTGATTAGAAGAGTACACTTCTCAGACAAAGACAAGATTTAGGCTCAACAGCACCAAGTACACAATCTAATAAGCTACCTCGAAGTCAAATTATACTGGGATAATCTGCAAAGATATGTGCAAGTGATTCAGCACTTTTCAAGTATAGTAAAGAATGGGTTGATAAAATGGTCTCTCAAACTTTCAATTCTTCTTCCCAAAGACTAGTCCATATCTTAAGATTTATAGGAATCTATTCTGTTCTACTCAGAAGATACAAAAGAAAAACTCTCTTCTATAACTCCAGATGCATGATTCTACCACTTTTAAGAACATGGGTATAAAAATACCATGAAGCATGCATTAAAAATAAAATATTGGCTCTCTCTGCCTAGAGGGGCCCACACAAAATCTTGGTGTATATTTCCATCTTTCTCTCCCATTTCTCAGCAAGCTCTGTTCTTTCCCCCACATCCCAATTCTTTTTAATGGCCTAATAAAAACAAACAAAAACAAAAAAACAAAATAAACAAAATAAAATATTAAGTGCAAGTATTTGTCAAAGTTCAAAGCAAATAATTTTTCCTCAAATTTCAAGAGATATTTTTATTTCTTATGCTACCACATCATCAATGAAAAAAAGTACTTTCCCTGTGTTTTCCTTGGCATTTAAGTAAAAACTCAGTAGAGCTGTAAAGCACAAGGATTAAGAGAGCAGACTGTCTGGATGTAAATCCTGGCTCTGCTACTTAACAAAGGAGTCTGACTATGGGCAAGTTACTTAATTCTTTGTATCTTCATTTCTTTATCCTTAAAATGGAAATAATAATATACACTGGAGATAATAACCTAACTTGAAGTGTGATGGTGAGAATTAAACAAGTAATATGTGTGAAATGTTCAGGACATGAACTGACACTCAAATAGAATTAGTAGTTTCATTATTATCAGGTAGCATAAGCTTTAAGAAAAAGGAAGAAAACAAAATTACAAGTAGCACACTACTAAGAATAAAGAATATTAATTGCAATTAACTAGACTAAGGAATTAGATATAGAAGACTTATAAAATAGAACATTTGGAAAAAACGTTTCTGAGTAAGCTACAATTAAAATAACTTTCCCATTCAAAAATGTGCTGCCTTAAGTTCAAAATATTATGAAAGGGGACTCTCCTAAAGAATAATATGTTTAGATGATAAAAACACAATTTGCTACATATATTTTGTGTGCTCTAAAGGCTTCGGACAAAGGTACCATCTTACCTTCCAGCTCGACCTTTCCTTTGTTTGGCATTGGCTTTACTAACCCATTCAGCAGACATTGTACTGATGTTGTTCTGAGTGTCAAAGTGTGTCTCTTTTATTTTTCCTCCATCTATTACATAAACTACATCATCTATTGTAATGCTGTTTGGAACATAAAGGCATATAAAATATTAAAAACACATAAAAAATGCCATTAAACTATAATAGGCTTACTGATAGGGATTTTGGAGCATTTTTAAAATTGGATCAAATAATTTTAGCAGTTCAAGATTTTAACTACTCTTCCATATTTACCAATGTTACAGGGATAAAGCACTGTACCGTAAACAGGACCAGCAGCTGTAGGACAACATAGTGCCAACAGTGTGGATCACGTGCTCAATTCATTTGCCCACAGCCAAACTTCGTGGCTTGCCTAATGACTTTTGAACCCAACTCTTTTGGCCTCCTCAAATGCCATGGTTTAATATCAGCTTCCACAGAACAATTTGTTTCCATGCCTGGACTGGTATATCAGCACCTCCAGGGGAATACAAAGAATTTTAAAGGCCAGATATGCTAATTACTAAATTTGTGTCAAAAAATATGGCCCCCAAGGAGAAACAGAAAAAAAGCACAAATTTGACCTTAGCTCCATTGTTTCTTTAGGAAAGCTTTGAAAAATCATTTAAAAGACTGTTTCTGGAGATGGCTAAAACACCAGTATAGGTTAAAAAACAAAACTATGGCTCACTGCCATGAATACGGAAAAAAAAAACAGTTTTATGTTTTAAAAATTACAAAGATCTTGCGGACAAAAAAGATCTTATAAGATATGTTAATTTACAGGGATTCAAAACCTGTGTAGTCTTAAGCAGTAAATATTTAAAACAACTTTACCTAGTCTCTGCAATGTTGGTAGCAATTACTATTTTCCGAACACCAGGAGGGGTTCTTTTAAATACCTGTAAAAATAAATAACATCAAAACTCCCAGAGTACAATAATTCCTGGTACATTATTTTTTCAATTAGAAGAACTACCTCAGATGTGTGTTCACTCATTAACATATGCATCTAATATGTATAGATGTATACATAAGGTATACATCATTTTTAATACTGCAAAATTCTACTTTGGTAAGTCAAACTGTATCTCCCACAGATGTCAAAATCTTAACATAGGGCCCGGCTAGATAGCTCAGTGGATAAAGAGCGCGCCGGGGTACCACATGGGAGGCCCCGGTTCGGTTCCCGGGGACCTCTCCGAGCGGGCAGACGACCTTGAGAAAGGCAAGCCGCCGTGGGCGGGCCAGAGCCGCCGTGGGCAAGGCAAAAAGCCACCACGGGCAGGGCGGAGCCCCCACGGGCATGGCAAAGTCACCTGTGAAAAGCAGAGCTGCCACCTGTGAAGCGGAAGCCGAGCAGCCCGCAAAAAACATGGAGGACTGCTGCCCGCAAAAAAACATGGAGCGGAGCCGCCCGTGGGAATGGAGTGGAGCCACCAATGAACGGAGTGAGCTGCCGACGCGGAGGGCCGACTCGGTGCGTCGCCGCAGGGACGGGGGAGACAAGAAGCGAACATAGAGAAACACAGAAGAATGGACACACAGCAGAAGGAGAAAAGTTTAGTTTATGGACAAGAATTACAAGGCTAAACCTATAGGTAAGGACACCCACCAATCAGGCAGATGCCCAAACCATCAGAAGGAATGTCTGCCAGCATGCTGGGCCACTGTATACTAGCTTGAGATCAGAATGGAATAAAACAAACCCCACTTCAAATGCAAATTCTACAAACATCCCACCCTTAACAATGCAACCTCATTAGAAAGAAGATAGGTAAGATAGTTAAGGACCACTGGCTATAATGCAAAAAAAAAAAAAAAAAAAGTATAAACTTATCCTTTCATTTATAAAAATGGTAATCAATAGAGAAAATGTTGTTTCCCAGTCTAATCAAATAATCTCAAGAGAAGGAATAAATTCACTGTTAGGGTGTCAGGGATGAAAGTTCCTCCATACAGGGTACTCTTTCGTTCAGCCTGAAATCAAGAGTTCTCTCTCTCCCTCTCTCCACCACTCCCTTCCATTGGATCCTTGGATATGTTGTCTGTATCTAATTTAGCAGGCTGAGCCTTACTCTGGACTAAGGCACTGACAGAAAGGATATTATAAGACTCTCAATAAACTATCTTGATATTTCATTATAAAAAGAGGAGAGGAGAAACTAGAATGAGACTTTTTGGTCTACTTCATTCTGCCAGCACCTGCAAATGCTGCAGTCCAGAAAAGCAGCTTGTCTCCAAGAAGGAAATGTTCATTCTAATTAGAGAAATCCCACTATCTGATGAAGCCACAATATTCAAACTGTTATTGATAAAACAGGAAAAATCTCGTACCTTCACATATAGTAGTAATTTTGTCCAGTAAAAATCTTAAATATCAAGCTACAGTGTATCACAAATAATTAATTTCTCAGCTGAGCTATTTTTATTAGTGCTAATGTACCTTTTACTTTTATTCAGAAAACCCAAACAAGTTACTGGTGAAGTCAATTCTTTAAACTTTTCTCTAATGTTCACAAAACTAATTTCACTTGTAGATTACCCTCTGTTACTCAGGTTTTAGTGTAATCATCCCCAAAGATGCATCTGAAAAGGTTCTCAAGAAGAATTTTAATCTATGGATTACTACTTGACAATGCTTCTTAAAAAAATTAAAATAAAACATAATAAGCAGTCCTTAAAGCCTGCCTCAATTTGAAAGTCAGAAAATGAATAAATTTAACAACATACCTGGGTTTGGTTAACTGTAGGCATCAGTGAATGTAAAGGTATAATAAGAAACTTATCTGAAAAGTAAAATGAAAAATTGAACTTTATGATAAACAGTTGCAAAAAAATTCTATCATTTTTAGAACAATGAATTTAGATGCTAAGCCACATAATTCTTAATTTATATTCATTCCTACATATAGTCAGGCCAACTTTATTCTTTTTATATTCTAGTTCTCTAAGTGTTCCAAGAAGTTCTAGTTGACATTTTATTGTTAATGTATTTCACAATGACAAACATTTTTTACCAAATTCTTAAAGAATGTTCAAAAGTTGGAAGTAAGCCTTTCAAATTACACAAGTAAAATATCAAACTCCATTCTTATTACTTAATTGATGACCCAAGAATTTAGCTTAATATGAATGAAGTTTTTATACTTTGGATAATCCTGCTACTTTAAATCATACAGACAACATATGCATTTTTATAACAAATTACTTCTTAAATATCCATGCCCTACTTAAAAAATAATGTAGCAGCGCTTGTTAAATAATGTAATAAATTCCAAAAATGATCCACATTTTTAACATATATATTTTAAAAATATAAGTCATATCTTCACTTTGTAAATTTCAAAATGAAATAGCTCAAGCCCATTCATGATTATTAACCAATAGAGAAAAAGTTTGGTGTAGTACAATAGTGGAAGCAAGAGAGAATATTAAGAAAGCAAGGACAAATTTTATGTTTATCTATGCTTATAAAAATGCAAACTGACTTAAATCTCTAGTAACAGTGTCCCAAATGATTTGACAGCACTTCTCTTGAAAAGAAATGTTATCCAAAAGAGATATAATGCTCCCCCATAAAGACTCTCTCCGACACTTCTGAACCTAAAATTGCGTGACTTCAAAAAGTAGTAACGTGACAAAAATATGTCAAGCGACTGATGCTGTTAAAGTAAGAATGTGCTGAATTACTCTTCTCAACGCAATATGAAGAAAATCAACTATAAAATACTCCAGTCAAAATGATGTAACATGAACTGAACCAAGCCTGCAGATATAACTTGCAGCTTACAGGATATGAGAGACGAGAGGATCAAATGAATTGATAGCATAGAGACTCAGACAAATCCAGAAAGTTAGACCTATTACAGGACAATTGGCCTGGTCTTTTCATAAGTCATTATTTTTTGGAGGAAAAAAAGAGGAGGATGTGATGTTCTAGAACTAGATTAAAATATTTAAATATTTATCTGGTTTGACATTTTCTAGTTTGAACAAACCAGCTATGAAAGACGGGACAAACGGGGAAATGTGATTATACACTAGGTTATTAAATAATATTAAAGATCAGGTATGCTAATGGCATTATGAGTATATGAGACACTATCTCTGTTTTTAAGATTCATACTTATATATCTAGAGAGAAAATGTGACAGCTGTGATTCACCTTCAAATGGAAAGAAAAACAGACCACAAAAATAATTGCTGCCTCAAAGTCATGGGTTTGCTCATTATATGATTCTCTGGTATTCTGTATGCTGGTATATATTTCTTTTAAAAAGTTAAAAGCAGCAGCCAGAGATAACAAAAGTAAAAACAATTTTACTGAAGACAACGTAACTGGGATAAATATAATTTATATTGCTGATATTACAGAACAATGGCAGTCAATAAAAAATCTGCACTCTTTGCTCTAGATGTATCAATTAATACAGAGTTGGTCAATTCTTCCCTCTTCTACAGTGGTCAGTGTGGTATATAATAACTGATTATGAAGGCACATGTTTTCAGCATAATTTAAGAAAAAACATTCTTGATAAATTTTGGAAAAATTTCCTTTAAAAGGAATTAAGCTGGTGATGTAAGTATAAACTGATATCTCCTTAAGAGTAATTAAATTTAGAAAGTTAATGAAGTCAGTTATAATAATCTACAAATCTCACAACACCATCCCACTCCCCGAGAAATGATCACCATTATATTTTGGTATGTATCTTTCAAGTATTTTCCATTGTAGAATACACACACACACACACACACACATTTTTTTAAAACTAAAGATTATAATAGGGGAAAATATTTTGAAAAAAATCAAATGTATTGATTAATCGTGCTTATACTTTCTTGTAGAGAAAAGTTATCACTGACAAGAAAAAGCAAAAAGACTATTTCTTTATAGAGAAGTCACAGTAATTAGATCAAAATATTTCATCAACTCGAGAATAGTAAATAATTTTACTTAGAGATGCTGCGTTGAGGGCATTACAGTAATGTGATTTAACAAAAAATCATAATGCATTTTTACTATTTTAGTCAACACTATTAGATCAAAATATATTCCTCAAGCCTTATAAAAATAAAATTTGTCAAAAGCACTTTAGCAAAGGTCAGAAATTATATTCAAAACTAGAAAATATTAAATAGAATTTCCTTTGTGTACTTTATCTATATAAAGTTAATGACTCCTGAAAACAGTTTTACCAAATTCTATAAAAGAAAATGGTCCTCATGAGTTTCTCTAAAACAGAAGAGTTTTATGTCTCTCAAAACATGCTATGAAATAACTAGAATCACCTGAAGCATTTTTTTTTTTAAACTTCAGAGGTCAAGGCCACATTCCGAGATTTGGGGTGAGGTTAGAGTCTTGGTGTCTGATTTTTAAAAAAGCTCCAGCTTTTTAAATCAGAGCCGAGAAACACTGGGATAATGATAAATTATAGCTTCTTTTCTGCCCTATTCAACCCAGCAATGAGTGAGAAAAATGAGTGAAATGCCTCAAATGCCAAAATCTTAACTCTAAGAGCTCATTTTTTTTCGTAAATTTAGGAACAGAGGTAAAACATTCTTTTAATAATACTAAAAAAAGAGCTTTATTACATATTCAGCACCTTCATCTGTGCCCTATAACTTCAGAAAAAAAGATCATCAATTTTTGAAAAACCCAAGCTGGGGTTAGACCAGTAAGTTCCTAGCCTGAGGTAGTCTCAGAAGCAATATTTCTTCAAATGAAAGGAAAAAAACACACTACACATGATTCAAAAACCACTCTCAGAATGGCAATAAAAATACATTTATAAAATACCTGATTTAAACATCACTTGAGACATCAAGAGATCATGTAAAGTGCTGATATTGTCCCAGCCTGGAAGAAATACCAATATTGCACCATCCTGTATGGAAGGGAAATAACCATTACAAAGGATCAAATCAACAAAACATACAATAAAATTCTGTGCACACTTAAATCTTCATTAAAATTATACTAGTTTAGGATAATTCTAGTTACTGATTTTAATTAAAAAACCTAGAAGCTCACTTAAAAAAAATAATTCTGGATATATCATTTGTTTAGCCTTTTCTTGATATAGATCAAATGCCCAAATCTTTTGGTATTTTGAGATTCTTATTTCTGGTGTCAAAAGCAATTTCTTCCATAGCCTATATTTTAATAGCATTTAAGGAAGTTAACGGGGCCAGCTGTAGCCCAGTGGATAGGGTGCCGTTTCGCCACATGGGAGGCCCCGGGTTCGGTTCCTGGGGGCCTCTCCGAGCGGGCACACCGCCTTGAGAGGGCAAGCCGCCGTGGGCGGGGCAAAAAGCCACCATGGACAGGGCAAAGCCACCACAGGCAGGGCAAGTCGCCTGCGAACAGAGCAGACCCGCCCGCGAACAAAGCAGAGCCGCCCATAAGCAGAGCAGAGCCGCCCGCAAGCGGGGCAAGCCGCCTGCGCGGTGAGCTGACTCGGCGCGACACCACAACGGGGGGAGACAAAGCAGACACAGAAGAACGCAAAAATGAACACAGCAAGAACAAGCAGAAAGGGGGGGATATGTAACAAAAAAATAAAAAAATAAAAAAAAAATAAGGAAGTTAAGTTTCTTTTTACATGAACAATTAAATTTATGGTACTTGAAGAAGAAAAAAGAAAAAACAAAACAACTAACCTCTTCTTCCAAAACAATGTGTCGGATAAGGGCAACAATCAAATTCAGATCAACTTTGTCATCGTCCATCATTTCCATAACATCTACAGTACTTGCAGAATATCTATCAGAGTTGAATAAAAAGTCATGAAATACTTAAAAAGGAGACTACATATCTACCATGATAAAGTTTCTTGTGATTTAAACTGTGACAAAGTCTTAATACTTGACTCAAGCTACAAATGGGCAAACATGGGGCCGGCTCGATAGCCCAGTGGATAGGGCGCCGGCATACCACATGGGAGGCTCCAGGTTCGATTCCCGGGGACCTCTCCTAGCGGGCAGACCGCCTTGAGAATGGCAAGCCGCCATGGGCGGGCCGGAGCCGCCGTGGGCAGGACAAGAAGCTGCCACGGACAGGGCAAGAGCCGCCA
>PVKH010036152.1:0-11635 GCA_004027955.1 Chaetophractus vellerosus
GCACTGTGGGATTACTACCAAGCATGAACTAGCAATGCAATTGGGAAAAGACCTCAAATAAAAAGGGGAAAGGGTAAAGACAAATGAGTTTATATGGCTAAGAGACTTCAAAGTGAGTCGGGAAGTCATCCCAGAGGTAAGGTTTATACACATCTCAGCAGGCTCTCATAGACTGCCAAAGTAGATACTACCTCAGATAGTGGGGCTTCTGAGGGCTCTGGAGACACCCAGATCCTATGGTCAGGGCAGATAGCTCCAGAATTTAGTGTCTTTCCAGTGGGCCCTACTTTGGAGTTTGTGTTCCTGAGAGTGACAGAGTTGGACTCAGTTATGGCTTCCCTACACATGGCTCATCTGTCCCTTCTATTTGAACCTATATTTGGTGCTGGAGTTGGTAGGTATATATCCAAGAGAATTGAATCTTTGGGCTGTCCATGTGCCAGCTGGGCACTGAGCCTCAGCAGAGTTGGAACACCTACTCTCCAGTTCACTGGACTCACTCAGGACAACTAACAGGGAGGTGAGGATTGACAACCACCATACCAAGGAAATGAGAGAGCCTACAACTGCAAGCAAGAGAATACCATCATCGGCTGTATGGGATTTAAGTCCCTTCTCAAGTAGAGGAGGAGTGGACATCACCATCCCAGAATCCTCAGGACTCGGAAAAAACTATGGACTAGAGTGGACTTACTAGTATTCTACAATAGACTTATTGTGATTCTAGCAATGGAAGAAATTATAGCATTGATGTGGAGGCAGTGGCCACTGGAGGCTCTGGGGACAAGGGGCAGGAAAGACAGGTATATTAAGGGGGCTTTTTCAGGACTTGGAAATTGTCCTGAATGGCATTGCAATGACATTATATATCGTCCCATAGCCTGCAGAATTGTGTGGGAGAGAGTGTAAACTACAATGTGAACTATGGTCAATACTCAATGGAAATGCCCCCGGATGCATTTATCAATTGCAATGAATGTGCCATGCTAATGAAGGATGTTGTTTATGTGGGACGGTGTGGGAGGTGTGGGGAGCGGGGCATATAGAATCCCTATACTTTTTGTGTAA
Organism: Chaetophractus vellerosus; assembly: GCA_004027955.1. Lineage (NCBI taxonomy): Eukaryota > Metazoa > Chordata > Mammalia > Cingulata > Chlamyphoridae > Chaetophractus > Chaetophractus vellerosus. The sequence continues at coordinate 1,069 of PVKH010036152.1, forward strand.
TATTTCTGCAATCTAAGTATCTTTAAAAAAAATAAAAACTATATTTAAAAAAATAAAACAAAGCAAAATCAATCAAGAGGAAGTTTGGATCATTCCCCTTTTATTTTATATCAATTACTAGGTGTGTTATCTCTTAGGGTGTTTCATCTCCCATTATAAGGGTCTCTTGTCTATAATAATTTTGTAAATAAATATGAATTTGCACAGGAGAAGAGAATGGAAGTTTTTATATAACTTTTTATTTTTATTTTTTAAAAGTCAAATTTATTGACACATATTAATAAAGCATAAAAATCCATCCAAAGTATACAATCAATGGCATTTGGTAGAATAACATAGTTGTGCATTCATCACTTCAATCGTTTTAGAGCATTTTCTTTATTCCATAATAATAAACAAACAAATCAACCACAGAACTAATCACCTCTCAATCTCTCTATGCTTCCTTTGCCATATATAGCCGATATTTTTTCCATCCGTCTAGTTTATTTGTATTCATATTTTGTAAAAACAGTCTTTTATATGCATTATAACCCATATTCATATTTTACATGAGGTTTCACTGGGTTATACAGTCCCATGCTGCATTTTTTAGCTTTCCTTTTACTAATACACGTGACCTTAGACTTTCCCTTTCCACCACTGTCATACCCATATAATAGCTGTGTTAGTTACAAACACTATGATGTGCTGTTACCATTTTTATGCATTTCTGAAGATTTACATACAAACTTTTTACCAATTCTGCACAGATTAACCCTCAGCTTTCTAAAGAATGGATGTTTTTAATGTACATGAAAAGACTGCCTCTAAGAGGAAATATGCCAGGAATGAACAGGGGAAACTCTGGTGTCTTCAGTGATTCTGTGCTTTAAAAATCTGTGACTGTTCATTTCCTAGGAAGAGTTGGGACTGCTAGACTCTCAGCATTAATTTCCCCAGTGAGTTCATGGCTTACTGATGACCTCGCACATTCAGGCTTAATAGTAAACATGCTGAGGCCCTAGTGTCTCAGACTGATGAAAAGAGGGAGGAAGCAAAGACCTTACTTGAAGGGGCCAGAAAAACTATTCCAACTGCAGAGTTGGATATCTCAGTGAATAATTGTCCACATATTATCTGAAAGGCTTACAGATAAAAATCATGGATCAGGCAACTGTAGCTAAATGATGGAACCCTATGCTTCACTTGGGCTCAGCAACATGAGAAGTCTAGCTGGCACAGAGGGAGTCAGTGGCATCCTGATCTAAGTCATCTGTCCACCATAAAAGAATTATGGACAGTGACTGTGGTTGATTGTTCAATTGCTAAAGGGTGACAAGAGTAGTTATGTGGGACAGTACATCAGAACCAAGCAGAGAGAGTACATTTCAGGGAAATGTTCCTTTATTGTTAGAGAACTGGGACTGAACTCTGGAATGGATATAGATGTCCAGGTTTTTATGTCCTAGCTCATGGCTGCAGAGAGATTGGTATAGACTATCACAATAATGTCCATGTCTGGAAGATCAGTTTCAGTCCTCACAGAATGGTAAGCAGAGGAGTCTGGAGACAACCCCCCTCAGCATCGCCATCACATCACTCATACCTACGCTTTCACTGAAACTCACCTTAGGAATCCTTGGAACACAGTAACAAACTGAGTGATTTTAGGAAACGATCAGCTGATAAGTATATAAGCACCAATTTTCTAACTCTTTAAATAAGCTTAGACTATTTAATTAAATTATTCCACAATTGGAAATCTAGCCAATAAGTTCTGCCCACTTATTGGTGCCCAGTGTTTATTTCCCAAACAGCAGACGCTTATTGCATGTTTTGAGCACTGCTGTGTTTTATATAATATACATGTAACACTTATTTTGTAGACTCTTCTTTTTTATTTTTCTCTAATATAAAGAATACTATGATTCTCACTGAAAGAACTCTAGGATTCCTTGGTCTGACATTTTTGGATGCTACAAGAATCATATTATGGGTGCTTTTCTAAACTTAGAGTGTAATATCTAATTGTGATAAATTTATGACCCTGAAACTTATTCCATAAAAGATGAGAGACATGACTTTAATAAAATTGTATACAGGTTACATTTTAGACACAATAAAAGCATGATTCATGTATTACATTTTCTTTGAATGAAGTAGATCAGTCATTTAATGAAAAATGTCTCCAGTTTAAGGTAATATCTGCATTTACCCACTTCCTCTAAGTTATAAAACATTTTATGATACATGTGAAACGCTCTTCAGAGGTTCATGCCTTAATTCTTGAATATTAGTGCCAGAGTCACCTGGAATGCTCATTTAAAAATAGAGATGTCTTTGTCCAATCCTAGATATACTTACTGATATGGAATCACAAGGTGACTCTGACATCCTACAGAGTTTAGGAATCAGTTAGTCATGGATCCAACACTCTCAAGCCAGGAAGGATTGCATGCCCCTCAGACCATTCCTCATCCTGGGATCTTCTGCACTCTACATTTGAAGCAGCTCTTTCTATATTCAGCAAACATTTATTGATTGCCTACAGTGTACTGGGGGCCCTCCTATGTACCAGTGATCTGAAATGAACAGGACATACCTCTGTATTTAAGCACATCATAGAGGGGAGATAAAGTTCTAATATACATTACAATGTGATATACATTAGATAAATACAAAGTGCTACAGAAGCAAAGAAGGAAAAGATATCTACTTTAAAAGAGAAGAAGAGGGTACATAACTCACAGAAGAGGTGATATACGACTTGAGTTTAAAGAGAACGATGCCCCAAAGAGAGAAATTAAATACTTCTGTGTGTTTGGAGAGAATGAGATGTTCTGGTGGCAATAGCCTAGTGTCCATAAGCATAAATATAGGGTCTTAATTGAGAGTAACCCTGTTGTTTTAGTTTGCTAGGCTGCTGAAAGCAGATACCATTCACAAAATGGTCTGGCTTTAACAATGGGAATTTATTAGCCTATAAACTTACAGTTTTGAGGCCCCGAGAATGTCCAAATCAAAGCATTATCAAGGTGATGCTTTCTTCTTAAGGATCAGTTGACAGGGATCGTTGTGTCCTCTGCCACATGGCAAGGCACATGGTGGCATCTGCTGGTCTCTCCTTTTTCTTCTGGGTTTCACTGATTTCATCTGCTTGCTTTCATGGTTTTCTCTCTGTATTCATCCTGTTAATAAAGGATTCTGGTATGAGGATTAAGACCTACCCTGGCCACATTTAACTGAAGTAACATCATGAAAATCTACTTACAATAGGTTTACACTTATAGGAATGGGTTAGCTTTAAGAACATGCTTTCTGGGGTATGTACAGTTCCAAATCACTACACCTGTGAATTACTATGGGATCTGTGGCAGTTTTAAATTTTTGTGGGCTCTAGGAAATTCTGTTGTTAAAACTACTTCATTCTTGTGCCTGGAAACCTATTGTAGGTGGGACATTTTGATTAAATTATTTCAGTTAAAGGCCTTGATTAGATTGTGTGACCCAGGGTAGATCTTACTCCTCTTACTGGAGTCCTTTGTAAATGAGGAATAAAAAGCTGCAGGCATGGAACAAAGCTGTAGAGACAGAGAGGAACCTAGAAGCTGAAAGAGAAAACCCTAGGAAACAGAAGGTGGATCAACAGACCACAGAGGCTGAGAGGAAGCTACTTTAGCCAGAAGCTGAAAGCATTGAGACCCAGAGGAGAGGGTAGAGACTAGCGGAGTGGACACTGCCATGTGCCTGGTCACCCACAGCTGTCACTCAGGGAGAAAGCATCTTTTGATGATGCCTTGATTTGGACAGTTGAATGGCCTCAGAACTGTAAGCTTTTAATATAATAAATTCCAATTGTAAAAGCCAACTCCTTTCTGGGTTATTGCTTTGGCAGCTTTTAGCAAACTAAATTAAGATCCTACTACTCTGTAGGTGATGAGACATATTGAAAGATTTAAAAGAAAGAAATAATATGACCTGATAGAGTTATATAGCTGTTTATATATTAAAGGGAAAATAATCTCTTAAAAGGAAGATTGTGCCCCAATCTCTCTCTCCACTGCATGAAAACAGCAAAATAACATCAGTTTATTTTGAATAAATACACAATGTAAAATAATCAGCTTTGTTTTAATTTTATTGATTGGATTGCTGGCATACAGGACACACAAAGGTTCCGGTTATCTTGATAAGGACAATGATCCAAATGACACAAATTCTGTGTTTTTTGTTTTTGTTTTTACATAAAGTAAGCAATCATATAAACAGTAAAAAATTAAAAAGAAAAAGAAAAAATAAATAAAAAGAAAAGAGTAAAGCAGTTGTTAGGTTCATAAACATGTGAACTAAAAAGGATGTTATTTTAAAATTATTATCTTTCCTTTTGGAACTTTTTCCTAGTATGTGGAATTCTTAAATGCAGCCTAGCTTTAACAGCCACTGTCAACTTTCCCGTGCATATATCACCAAAGCGGCATACGATGCCTGTTCCTCTCCAGCTCAGAGTTCTTATTCAGTCTTCAGGGAGGGAGGAGAAAGAAGAAAAGCTTAAGGACAGGCCAAGGAGATTCACCAACTATTTATAGAATAACCTTGTGTGTGAGAAAATCAGCTCTTTAGAGAAAGAGGATTAAAGCATTTTGTATGCATGTAATAGAAATAGCAGAAATGTGAAACATGAGGAAACAATTCTTAAATCAAAGGAACACTTTGTAATTCTAAAAAAAGACAAATTAATAAATTTAAATATAAATTTAAATAAATATAAAATTAAATTTGAGCTAAAGTGAAATGAATCTTTAGTGTCAATTCTTTTCTTTCATCGTTCTGTTGGGATATTTGTCTGTCTATTTATTTATTAGAGCAGTTATATGTTTACAGAAACATCATGCAGGAAGTACAGTCTTCCCATATACCCACCTTTCACATACACAGTTTTCCCTATTATTAACATTTGCATTAGTGTAGTACCTTTGTTAGAATTCAAACAGTATTATAATTGTGCTATTAACTTGAGCACACGGTTTTCATTGTGTTGTATGGTTCAGTGGGTTTGTGTGTTTGTGTGTGTGTGTGTGGTAACTTATATACAAGCTAAAATTTCCCTATTCCATTTATGAATATACAATTCAGTGGTGTTAATTACATACCCAAAATTGTGCCTCCATCCCCATCTGAGATATTATATTTTGAGATTATTTTCTTAGGCAAGTTCTTTGCCTCCTCAATACCTACCAAAAACAGTAAAATATTACAAATTTAGCATCACATCTGTACCTTCAAGGTAAGCAGCACAAAGTAAGTACTGCACCTCTTAAATTTTTGTAAGAATAAGAATACATGTTATTACACAATGGCTTTACAGAAATTGTAGTTTAAAAATATTTAAAATAAATTTTTAAATTCCACTCTTTTGGATCATCAATCTTATTTGATTTAAACATTTGAAGTGTGAGAGAGATTTTGCTTGGAAGCAATTTCATGGAACTGTACTTTTTTGCAGCACTTTTATTATATAACCCTGCCCAGAAGATTCCCATCCCCCATCTGTTCACCATAATGCTTTCTTCCCGTTTTATCTCTGAAGATGCCAAGACAGCCTCCTGGTGGGTTACCTTGGCAACCTCATGTGTCATGTTTTAGAATGTCCCAGGGCTGCAGTTTTATTTCCATTTGCATACACTTCAGTCAGCTAACTGTAAATTAAGAAGGTCTGTGGTAGAATCAACCTTATTTTTGCTTGCAGAATGAAAAACAGATAATTAGGATTACTGTTGAGTAAAATCCATTTATTTTGAATACTGTGTACAGAAAAATTTTTATTACTCTAAGCTAAAGTGATGATATTTTTCACATGGCATTTCATAAACCAATGCTGTCATACCTCATAATATAATAAACAATGCATTATACACATAATACACAGTGTGACTGCTTGATCTCATCTCTAAAAAGCCTGTTACTTTACAAACTTTTCATGGCAACCATCCAAGGCTTTTCTCAATGGAACTTTTGACATTTCAATCAGTGTATAACCACAGTGATATTATTTTATTACATCAAGCTACAAATTTCAAACCTCTGAAAAATATTGAAAATATTTGCTATCTGAAGAGTAACATCTCTTCAGATGTGCCTTTAAAAAGTTAGTGACATATTTCCTTTTTGTAATGTTAAAAATCTTTTATACATATTTTTGTGGGAAAAGAGCTTGAAATTTGAATTAATCTTCTAAGATAGATTTTTGCAGTTTTATAAAAACAAAAGTATATATATCTATATGTATAAAGATCTATACGGCATGAAATTTAAGCAAAATTGTATAGAACATTATTAGCAAAACTAAAATGAAAAGCAATTCTCTCTGAGAATCCAGTAGTTACCAGATATCAGAGTGAGATTGACGGATCTCTGTTTTCTCTTCAATAGAACCCGGATGTGCATGCTCGATAGCTTGTGAGGAGTTTTTCTGCATCTCTGTAAACAGAGATTTGGATACAAATTTGGGGGTTCCCAGCACAAATCTCAAGTTTAATAATTTGCTAGAATGACTCACAGAACTCACTGAAAGTGTTATACTTACAACTATAGGTTTATTTTAGTAAAAGGATGCAAATAAGAATTCCAAAGAATTGATGCATAGGATGAGGTCTGGGAAGGTCTCAAACGCAAGCTTCCACGTCCTCTCCCTGTGGCGACACAACACATTACTCTCCCGGCACCATGAGGTGTATCTTATCAGTCATGAAAACTCTTTGGGGCTTCAGGTGCCCAGAGTTTATATGGGGTCTCATTAAGTAGGCGTGATTGATTACATGCCCATGTGGTTGAACTCAATCTGCAGCTCCCCTCCCCTCTCAGAGGTTGGGGAGATGGAGCTGATATGACATGGCTTAAAGCCCCAAACCCCTAATAACCTGGTTGTTCTTTCTGGTGTGGTCAGCCCTACAACCTTTGACTGCAGGTGTCCCTGGCCCCTCTCTGTTGTCTCATTAGCATATGAACTGTGAGGTGTGGTCCTGGGCCCACCATAAATAACAAAAGACACTTCTATCACAGGATACTCAGAGGTTCCCTTCCCAAGACCTGAGGACAAAGATGAGCCACAGTTTTCATTCTGATACATCCCTGAGGTAACCAGTATTCTGAATTCTCTAAGTATTGTTAGGTAAATTTTGCTCTGGCTTAATTTAATCAATATTATGTTTTTGAGAGTCAATCATATTGTTATCAGTAGTTTCCTTTTTATTCCTATATAGTATTTATCCAATCTCCTGTTGATGGATATTTGGATGGTTTCTAATATGGAGTTACTCAATGGTGTCCTGATAAACTGGCTCTCTGGGGTAGGATTTGCCCTGATTTTTAGCATTTGTAAAATTCCCTGACATCAATACATTCACGCTTACTAGTTTTTAGATGGGATCTTGTGAGCTAATAAAATCTGACTACAACACAAACCTGGAGCACTGATGAATAAGCTGCTCTAGATATTCTTTTTATGGACATGAACTAATTTCACTTGAGTGTGTGCTAACAGTGGAATTTCTGTGTCATAGGATAGGCATTTGTTTAATTTTACAAGGCTATAAAATCTTGCAACTGTCAAGTACTTTTTCTAGTTTGAGAGAAATTTTACAATAAATGGGATTAGAATTTATCAAATTATTTTCTCCATTTATTGATAAAATCTTGTGATTTTTCTTCTTGATCCATCAATGAGAAGAATTGTAGAGCATACACACGCAAACACACACATTGTAATAGTCAGCCAAAGGAGTACTGATGTAAAGTACCAGAAATCTGTTTGCTTTTATCAAGGGTATTTATTTGGGGTAAAAGTTTACAGTTACAAGGCCCTAAATAGTCCAACTCACAGTTACTCTTCTCATCAAAGTCTGTTGCCATGTGTTGAAGCAAGATAGTGGGTGATGTCTGCTAGGGTTCAGCCTTCCTCTCTCTCTCTTAAGGCTCCATGGGCCCAGCTTCTTCTGATTTCAGCTGTAGGCTAGAGGGCTTGTTTCTTTCCGGGCATTCTTAGCTACTCAGGGCTCTGTTCTCTTCAGCTGCAAACTAATGAGAATGGCTCATGTCTCTGGGGCCCCAGGATCAAGTTCTCTCCTCTTCCATGTCTATGGGGCTCTCTCTATTCCCTTCTATCTTCTTCTGCGTTCTCCTTGAGTAAGTGCCCATTTATATAACCCACCAAGGGGGTGGGGACTCAACCCTGACCACACTTTCATGACGTGGTCAAGTTAAAGCCCTAATCTTAACATAATCAAATAAAACTAAAACCTTTGAATTTAATACAATCAAAGCTTATCACACCAAGAGGAACAGACCAGTTTACAAACATAATCTATATCTCTTTTTGGAATTCATAAATAATATCAAACTGCCTAACATGTATACACACATTTATTTTAAACTCTACATGCATTGATGGCATCAATCCTACTTCATCATTTTATATTCTTTTTTGAGTGTACTTTTGGATTCAGTTAGCCAGTATTTTGTTTAGGATTTTTGCATGTATACTTTATTTCATTGTATTTTTTTAATAAAATGAAAGCATAAATATAATTATAATAATTTCTAAACTTAGATTAATAGTTAAAGTATATAAATTAGAGCATATTCATGCTTCCCATAAAATTTCTATTTTGCTTGCTTTAGTTGGCTAGGCTGCTGAAAGCAGATACCACTCATAAAATGGGTTGGCTTTAACAATGGGAATTTCTTAACTTACACACTTACAGTTTTGAGGCGCCTGAGAATGTCCAAATCAAAGCATCATCAAAGTGGTGCTTTCTTCCTAAAGACCAGCTGACAGGGATCCTTGGGTACTCTGCTACATGGCAAGGCACATGGTGGCATCTGCTGGTCTCTCCCTTCTCTTCTGGGTTTCATTGATTTCAGCTGTGTGCTTTCATGGCTTTTTCTCTGTATTCATCCTGTTTATAAAGGACTCCAGTATGAGGTTTAAGACCCACCCTGGGGGGCCGGCTGTATAGCCCAGTGGATAGGGTGCCGGTATACCACATGGGAGGCCCTGGGTTCAGTTCCCGGGGACCTCTCCTAGCGGGCAGACCGCCTTGAGAAGGGCAAGCTGCCATGGGCGGGCAGAGCCGCCGTGGGCAGGGCAAAAAGCTGCCACGGACAGGGCAAAGCCGCCATGGGCAGGGCAGGTCGCCCGCGAATGGAGCGCAGCCAGCCACCCGCGAACTGAAGCAGAGCCAGCCGTGAATGGAAGCAGAAGCCGCCCACAAGCGGGGCAAAGCCTCCTGTGCAGTGGCCGGTCTCAGCACTTCGCTGCAATGGGGGGAGACAAAGCAGACAGAGAGGAACACAAGAATGGACACACAGCAAGAGCAAGCAGAAAGGTGGGGGGGAATGGAATAAATAAAAAATAAAAAATATTAAGGAAAAAAAAAAAGACCCACCCTGGGCCACACTTTAACTGGAGTAATATCATGCAAACCTACTTACAACAGGCTAACCCTCACAGGAATGGATTAGCTTTAAGAACATGATTTTCTGGGCTACATACAGTTCCAAACCACTACATTGCTTATTTTTTAACCTGAAAATTTTTATTAAGATCATAGTATTAAAGCCATTTTTTAAAAATCCTGGTTGTACACTGGAATCATCTGAAAACTTTTACAAAAATCCCAGGTCCTCACCCAGACCAATCAGAATTCTGGGAGTGGAGTGGGGTGTAGAACCCAGGCACTCATTTTTAAAGCTCTGCAGGTGGTCCTTCTGTGCAAGGAGAGTTGAGTCACTTCTTAAAGAAGTTAAGGAGTGAGGCAGGGTGTTGTAAATGTTGGGGAATTGATGTGAGAATCACATGAGGTCCTCACCCTCTGCTCACCAAGAATCTGATGTGGAGAGGGCTTGTCAATTGTGACATATATGTGCACACAACACACACAAACCTCAAGACTCTTCTTTTAAAGGTAAAAGCTCACTTTTTAGACATATTTATGTCAGGTATTTGATATTAACACATATTAAGTCCATGCTGCCTTGGTTTCCTAGGAGCTCTTTGCTTTTACCTGCTCCATCAATTCAGCATTGTTAGCAATTATCTTCACCTGCCTATTGCAGTTTGTCAAAATATGACTGAGGAAAGGGTTAGATGAGATGGCTTCTGATTCTGCTTCTAACTCTGAAGTTCTCTGATCTCTGATTCTTAGATGCCTGTTTTTTGTTGTGGTTGTTTGTTCATTATTTTTGCCTACTTTGCTCATTTAATTAGTTCTGCAGCTCACCAACCAGCTTGCCAGCCACTTCAAGGTCAAACTTATTTTACCATTTTCTCCTCCACCTCTTTTTTATTTCCTTCCTCTCTGAAAAGAAATACTTAGAAAGATCCAAATACTGAAGGGCCCGGCTAGATAGCTCAGTGGATAAAGAGCTCGCTGGGAAACCACATGGGAGGCCCTGGGTTCGGTTCCCGGGGACCTCTCCTAGCGGGCAGACCGCCTTGAGAATGGCAAGCCGCCATGGGCGGGCCGGAGCCGCCGTGGGCAGGGCAAAAAGCTGCCACGGACAGGCAAAAGCCGCCACGGGCAGGGCA
>PVKH010036153.1:0-11438 GCA_004027955.1 Chaetophractus vellerosus
TGGGAGGTCCTGGGTTTGGTTCCCAGTGCCTTCTTAAAAAGAAAAGACACTGGGTGGCCATAAAGAACATTTTGAAAGCCTGCAAAGAAAAATAACAGGTTATGGGAATGAAGGACAAAGTAAATGAGATTAAAAATACATTAGAGGAACATAAGAGCAGATTTAAATTGCTCAAAGACAGAATTAGTGATTTCAAGCACAAAACATCTGAACTGGAAAAGACAGGAGAACAAAAAGAGAAAAGAATGGAAGAAATGGAACAGATCTCAGGGAATTGAATGACAAAGTGAAACACACAAACAAACATACATGTTATCAGTGTCCCAGAAGAAGAAGAGAATGGAAAAGGGGCAGAAAGAATATTTGAGGAAAGAATGGCCAAAAACCTCCCAACCCTTATGAAAGACTTAAATATCAAGACGTTTACATTGAGACAACACAACCCAAACAGTATAAATCTGAATAGACTTACGCCGATACACCTAATATTCAGAATCACAAATATCAGGGATAAAGAGAGGATTCTGAAAAGCAAGAGAAAAGCAAAGCATCACATACAAGGGAACTTCAATTAGATTAAGTGCCTACCTCTCACCAGAAACCATGGAGGAGAGAAGAAAGTGGTATGATGTATTTAAGGTACTGAAAGAGAAAAACTGCCAGCCAAGAATTCTATATCCAACAAAGCTGTCCTTCAAAAATGAAGGTCAGTTCGAAGTCTTCAGAGACCAACAAAAAGTGATAGAATGTTACCAAAAGACCAGAATTACAAGAGATACCAAAGGAAGTGCTGTACCCTGAAAGGAAAAAACAGAGTGAGAGATTTGGAGAAGAGTGTAGAAATGAAGATTATTAGGAAGGGTAAATTAGAGGATAAAAAGACAGACAATAGTAAGATATGACAATGCAAAGCAAAAGATAAAATGGACAAAGTAAGTAAAGCCTTTACAGTAATAACAGTGACTGGTAGTGGCTTGAACTCCCCAATCAAAAGACATAGACTGAAAGAATGGATAAAAAGATGAGTCATCTGTATGCTGTCTACAAAACACTCACCTCAGATGTAAGGACACAACCAGATTGAAAGTGAGAGGTTGGGAAAAGATATTCCACACACACAGTAACCAAAAAAAGAACTGGAGTATACACTGATACTGGACTAAATAAATTTTAGATGCAAAACTGTTAAAAGAGATGAAGAAAGTCATATGTTAGTGAAAGGGACAATTCACCAAAAAGAAATAGCTATGATAAATATTTATGCACCTAACCTGGGTGTCCCAAGATATATGAGGCACACACTGGTAAAACTGAAGGGAGAAATAGCTGTCTCTGTAATAATAGTTATAGACTTCAATACACCACTCTCAGTATTGGATAGAACATCAGGAGAGATGATAAATAAACAGAGACCTTGAATAATATGGTAAATGAACTAGACCTAACAGACATTTATAGAGTATTACATTCCAAAACAGCAGGATATACATTCTTTTCAAGAGCTCATGGATCCTTCTCCAGGACAGACCATATGTTGGGTCACAAGAGAGGTCTCAATAAATTTTAAAAGATTTAAGTTATACAAAGCACTTTCTCTGATCATAATGGAATGAAGCTGGAAAACAATAATGGATGGAAAAAGGGAAAATTCATAAATATATGGAGAATGAACAACACACTCTTAAGTAATCAGTGGGTCAAAGAAGAAATTGCAAGAGAATTCAGTAAATATCTTGAGATGAATGAAAATGAGAACATAACATATCAAAACCTATGGGACACTGCAAAGGCAGTGCTGAGAGGGAAATTCATAGCCCTCAATGCTTACATTAAAAAAGAAGAAAGAGCTAAAATTGAAGATCTAACTGCACTACTGGAGGAACTTTGAAAAGAACAGCAAACTAATCCCAAACCAAGCCAAAGGAAAAAATAGTAAAGATCAGAGCAGAAATCAATGAATTCAAGAACAACAACAACAACAACAACAACAAAATAGAGAGAATCAACAAAACTAAAATTTGGTTCTTTGAGAAGGTGAACAAAATTGACAAATGCTTAGCTAACTGAAAAAAAAAGAGAGAGAGAAAGATGATTCAAACAAATAAAATCAGAAATGAGAGAGGTAATATTACCCCTGACCCTGCAGAAATAAGAGATATCATAAGAGGACACTATGAACAATTGTATGCCAAAAAATTAGACAATGTAGACAGTATGGACAAGGATTTCCACTGTCTCCTGAGTTATTTAACATTATTCTGTAATGTCTCACCAGAGCAATTAGGCAGGGAAAATAAATAAAAAGCATTCAATTTAGAAAGGAAGAAATGAAATTTTGACTTTTCAGATGGCATGATCCTATAAATAGGAAATCCTTTAAAATACATAGCAAAACTGCTACAGCTAACGAATTCAACAAAATGATAGGGCAAATAATCAGTAGTGTTACTATACACTAATTACAAAAATATGAAGAAGAAATCAAGAAGAAAATTTCATTTACAATAGCAACTAAAAGATTTAAATATCTAGGAAATAGTTTTCCAAGAATATAAAAGACTTTTATCCAGAAAACTATAAAATATTGCTAAAAGAAATCAAAGAAGACCTCATTAAATGGAAGGACATTCTGTGCTCATGGATTGAAGACTTAAATTGTTAAGCAATTTACAGATTCAATGCATTCCCAAAATTTAATCAATCTTCTTTTCAGAAATGGAAAGCCCAATTATGAAATGTATATGGACAGGTTATGGGCTGTGAATAGCTCAAGCCATCTCTTAAAAAAAAAATGAAGTTAGCGTACTCACACTTCCTGATTTTAAAACACATTGCAAAGCCACAGTAATCAAAACAGCATGGTATTTGCACCAGAATAGACATATAGAAGAATGGATCTGAATTAAGAGATAAAAAATAAACCCTCACATCTATACCTACTGATTTTTGACAAGTGTGCCAAGTCTACTCAATGGGAGAATGAATAGTTTCTTCAACAAATGGTGCTAGGAACGCTGGGTAGACCCCTACTTCACACCGTATGTAAAAACCAAGCAAAATGAATCAAAGACCTAAATATATGAGCTAGAAATATCAAACTCCTAGAAGAAAATGTAGGGAAGCTTCTTCAGGACCTTGTCTTAGGCAATAGTTTTTAGACTTTACACCCAAAGCACAAGCAACAAAAGAAAAAATAGATACATGGGACTTCATCAATTACTTATGTTTTTGCTTTAAAGAATTTCACCATGGAAGCAAAAAGACAATGTACAGAATGGGAGAAAATATTTGGAAACTACGTATCCAATAAGGGTTTAACATCTGGAATATATAAAGAAATCCTATAATCCACAACAAAAAAGACAAACAACCCAGTTAAAAATGGATAAAAGTCTTGAATAGACAGTTCTTCAAAGGAAATATGCAAGTGGTCAATAAGCACATGAAAAGTTGTTCACCATCATTAGACATTAGGGAAATGCAAATCTAAACCACAGCAAGAATATAAAATGGTGCAGCCACTGTTCTGAGGAAAATTAAGTGTAGAAATGCCATATGTTACCATATGATCTGGCAATACCACTTTTAGGTATATACCTAAAAGAATTGAGAGCAGGGACTCAAACATATTTGTACACCAGTGTTCATAGTGGCATTATTCACAATTGCCAAGAGATGGAAGAATCCCAAGTGTCCATCAATGGATGAATCTATCAACCAAATGTGGTGTATACTTACAGTGGAATATTATTCAGCAATAAAAAGGAATGAAGTTTTCATGCATGTGGATGAAATTTATTTGTTATTAGAGGAGTTGTGGGCTTACAGAACGATCTTGCATAAAATACAAGATTCTCATATCCCACCCCATCACAAATACCTTGCATGGTGTGGAACATATCTTACAATTGATGATAGCATCTTTTTATAATTGTACTATTAATTAAAGCTCATGGTTTAACTTAGAGTTCACTGTATAGTGTAGTTACATGGATTTTTAAAAATTATATGCTGTTACCATATATACAATCTAACATTTCCCATTTTAATCATGTTCAGATCTATATTTACGTGCTAATTTCATTCAAAATGTTGTGCTACCATCCCACCATCCATTACCAGAACATTTCCATCATTCAAATTAGGTAAACAGTACTTTTTAAGCCTTAAATTCCCCTTTCCTATACCCACTCTGTCCCCTGGTAATGTATATTCTAGATTCTGAATCTGAGTTTGCTTATTCTAATTGGTTCAAATCAGTGAGATCATACAATATTTATCCTTTTGTGTCTGGCTTATTTCACTCACCATGATGTCTTCAAGGTGCATCTGTATTGCTGCGTGGACTTCATTCTTTTTTAAGCTGAATAATATTCTATTGTATGTTTACACCACATTTTGTAGGAAGCGGATGTGACTCAAATGGTTAGGCGTTCGTCTGCCATATGGAGGGACCTGGGTTCGATCCCCGGGACCTCCCGGTAAAATTTAAAAAAATAAAAAAATAAAAAATAGACTTGATTAGTTTACTGAAACAAACCTTGAAATTTCAGTGGCTTAAAATGTGGAAGTTTATTTTCACTCATGAAAAATCTACTACATTTTGTTTATCTATTCATTGGTTGATAGACACTTGGGTTGCTTCCATCATTTGCAATTGTGAATAATGCTGCTCTAATCAGTGGTGTGAAAATATCTGTTCATCTCTGGGGATTTACGGGTGTGTGATTTAAGCTGCAATGCTGGGGGTATTCTTTTGGCAGGTATGGTGGGGGAGGGTTGCTGGTTTGGGGTGTTGGATGTGGGGGGCACACGGGACAGGTCATACCTGGGGCAGGCTTCTGTGGTGTATGTAGTGCTCATCTTGTCGTAGTGTGTTGTATCAGAGGATGGAGACTCACACAATGAGCGGGGAGGTGTTGGACTCCCATCCTGAGGAGTCCTGCTATGATCTCAAATACAGGGGCAGGAGTCTCTTGAGAGCTTGGGCAGTGCCTGGTGGGGGAGGGCAGGCCAGTGTGTTAAGCCCTCAATGTTGTTGCAAGTAACTATGAATTTGGTCCTTCAATGAGTTAATCTTGGTGGTTACCATGGGTCCCAGGCAGGGAGGTAGGGAGGAATAGAATAGATGGAATATGGGATATTTTTGGGGTGGTAGAGTTGTTCTGCATGGTCCTGCAAGGATGGATACAAACCAAAATGTAAATAAACCACAGTGTACTTTTGAAATTGAAACTTAGCATAGTATTATAAAGTGCCTAAGCATTATCTCCTGAGAGCCTCCGTGTTGCTCTAATGTGGCTTCTCTCTAAGCCAAAACTCAGCATATAAATGCATTACCTTCCCCAGTGTGAGACATGACTCCTGGGGATGAGCGTTCCTGGCACCGGGGGATTACTACCAAGCACCAACTACCAATGCAACTGGAAAAAGCCATTGACCAAAAGGGGGAAAGGGTAAAGACAAATGAGTTTATATGGCAAAGAGACTTCAAAGTAAGTCAGGAGGTCATTTCAGAGGTTATGCTTAAACACATCTCAGCAGGAACTCATTGACTGCCAAAGTAAATATTATCTCAGATAGCGGGCCTCCTGGGGACTCTGAAGACATCCAGACACTATAGGCAGGGCAGACAGCTCAGGAGTTTGGCGCCCTGCCAGTGGGCCCTACTTGGGAATTTCTGCTTCCCAGTGTGACAGAGTTGGACTCAGTTGTGTTTTCCCCACACATGGCTCTGCTGCCCCTCTATTCAAACCTATAGTTAGTACTAGAGTTGACAGTTATATGTCCAAAGGGCTTAAATCCTTGGGCTGTCCCTGTGCCAGTTGGGCCCAGAATCTCAACAGACTTGCAATACATACTCTCCAGTACATTGGACTTGCCCAGGACAACTAACAAGGAGATGATGAATGATGGCAACCATCTCAGGGAAGAGAGAGAGTCCACAACTGCAAGCAGAAAAGTCCCATCCATCTACCCCAAGGTATCTAGGCCCTCTCTCAATTGAAAGTGGAGTGGGCATCGCCATCACAGGGTCCTCAGGATTGGGAAATGGACGATGGACTGGAGTAGACTTACAGTTGTTATACTGTAGACTTGTTGTGATCCTCGCAGTAGAAAAACTTTTATCATGGATGTGGAGGCAGTGGCTGCTGGAGGTTCTGAGCGGAGGGAGAGGGGAAAATAGCTGTAATTTGGGGGCATTTTCAGAAGTTGGGAATTATCCTGAATGACATTGCAATGACAGATACAGGCCATTGTATATCTTGTAATAACTTGCAGAAATGTGCAGGAGAGAGTGTAAACTACAATGGAAACTATAATCATTGCTTAGTGGCAGTGCTCCAAGATGTGTTCATCAGTAGTGGCAAATGTACCACACTAATGGAGTATGTTGTTGATATGGGAAAATATGGAAGAGCTAGGAAGCAGGGCATATGGAAATCACCTATACTTTTTCTTTAAGATTTTTTTTTCTCCCCACCCCCTCTTTGTTTGCATTTGCTGTGTCTGTTTGTTGTGTGCTTGTCTTCTTTTCAGGAGGCAGGGGGAACTGAATCCAGGACCACCGATGTGGGAGGGAGGCGCCTAATTGCCTGAGCCACCTCTCCTCCCGGCTTTGTTGTGTGTCTCATTATGTTTTCCCTCATGTGTCTTGTTGCATCATTTTGTTAGCGTCAGCTCACTGCGCTTGCCCATCACGTTGGCTTGCTGTCTTGCTGTCTTCTTTAGAAGGCACTGGGAACTGAACTTGGGATGTCCCATGCTGTAGGTGCGAACTCAATTGCTTGAGCCACATCCACTTCCCTCCCCTATGTTTTTTGTGTAACACTTATGTAATCTAAGTTTCTTTTTAAAAATAAAAATTAAAAAGTATATGAAAAAAAAGAAAAAGAAAATATCTGTTCAAGGCCCTGCTTACAATTCTTTTGGTTTTATACCTAGTAGTGGAATTGCTGAGCCATATGGTAGTTCTACACAAGCTTTCTGAGTAACTGCCAGACTGTTTTCCACTGCACTTGCACCATTTTGCATTGCCACAAGCAATGAATGAGTGGCCGTATTTCTCCACATCATCTCCAACATTTGCTATTTTACTTTTTTACATAGCAGCCATTCCAATGGGTGTGAAATGGTATCTTATTGTGGTTTTGATTTGCATTTCCCTGACAGCTAATTATGTTGAGCATCTTTTCATGTGATTTCTGACCATTTGTATATCTTCTTTGAAGAAATGTCTCTTCACATCTTTTGCCCATTGTTTAATTGAGTTGTTTGTCTTTTTGTTGGTAAGTTGAAAGATTTTGTTATATATTCTGAATATTAAACCTTTATCAGATATGTAGTATCCAAATATATTTTCACATTTTGCAGATTGTCATTTTACTTTCATGATAAAGTTCTTTGAGGCACAAAGTTTTTAATTTTGATGAGGTCCTATTTATTAATTTTTTTCTCTTGTTGATTGTGCGTCAGGTTAATGTCTAAGAAACCATTGCATAACACAAGGTCCTGAAGATGCTTCCCTATATTTTCTCTAGGAATTTGATAGTTTTGGTTCTTCTATTTAGGTCTTTGATCCATTTTGAGTTGATTTTTGTATATGGTGTGAGGTATGGGTCCTCACTTTTTTCAAATTCAGTTCCAGTTTTCCCAGCATCAGTTGTTGAAGAGAATATTCTTTCCCAATTGAGTGGTCTCTGTCCCTTCGTTAAATTCAGTTGGCCATAAATGTAAGGATTAGTTTCTGAGCTCTCAGTTTCATTGCATTGGTCTTTCTTTGTGCCAGCACCATCCTCTTTGGTTACTATGGCTTCACAATAAGTATTTATTTTTATTTGAGAAGTTGTGAGTTAACAGAACAATCATGCATGCCATACAGAATTCCCATACATTGCCCCACCACCAGCACTTTACATTGTTGTGACACATTTGTTACAAATCATGAAAGACACCATCCTATTATTAACACCATGTATTAGTATTATATATTTATTATAGTACATGAGTGAACATTCTCATATTTGTATTGTTAACCACAGTCCATCATTCACCAGGGGGTTCATTGTGTTATATGGTCCCCTGCCTTGTACAATCCATCCAAAGTGTACACTCAGTGACTTCCAGTTTCATTACAGAGTTGTGCTGTCATCAACTCAATCCATTGCATAACATTTACATTGCTCCAAAAAGAAAAATCCTATATTATAACCCTCCATTATTGACCTTTAGGATTGATATAGTACCTTCTTTGTCATTGCTGTAAAAATATTAAACTATTACTGTTAACTATAGTCTATACCTTCCATTAGTTGTATTTTCCTATGTATCTCCATATTCTTAACACCTTGTAATAGAGGAACATTCTTCTATTATACAAGGATGAAATATGTGTGAAGATCAGGAAGTGTGAGTCCTCCAACTTCGTTCTTTTTCAAGATGTCTTTAGCTATTTGGGTCCCTTACCCTTCCCTCTAAATTTTGTGATTGGCTTTTCCATTTCTGCAAAGAATATTGTTGGAATTGTGATTTGGATTACACTAATCTGTAAATTGCTTTGAGTAGTATTGACATCTTTATGATATTTAGTCATACAATCCATGAACATGGAATGTATTTCCATTTATTTAGGTCTTCTGTGATTTCTTTTAGCCATGTATTGTAGTTTTCTGTGTACAAGTGCTTTGCATCCTTGGTTAGATTTATTCCTAGATATTTGATTCTTTTAGTTGCTATAGTGAATGAATTTTTTTCTTGATTTCTTCTTTGGATTGTTCATTGCTTGCATATAGAATACTAAATTTGGGTGTTGATCTTATATCCCACAACTTCTCTGAATCCTTTTATTAGCTCTAGGAGCTTTGTTGTTAATTTTTCAGGATTTTCTGTAAATACAATTGTATCATCTGGAAATAGCAAAGTTTTACTTCTTCCTTTCCAATTTTAGATGCCTTTTATTTCTTTTTCTTACTGAATTGCTCTGCCAAGAACTTAGAGTAAAATATTGAATAAAAGTGGGGTCAGTGGACACCCTTGTCTTATTTCTGATCATAGAGTGAAAGCTTTCAGCCTTTCACCATTAAGGAGGACACTAACTGATGCTTTTCATTTATACCCTATATCATGTTGAGGAAGTTTGCTTCTATTCCTAGTGTTCAAAGTGTTTTTATCAAGAAAGGATTCTGAATTTTGTCAAATGGCTTTTCTACATCAATTGAGATGATCATGTGTTTTTTTTCTTTCATTGTGTTTTTGTTGTATATGACATTAATTTATTTTTTTATGCCCAACCAGCCTTACCTACCATGAATAAATCCACTTGTTCATGATGTATGATTCTTTTAATAAGTTGTTGGATTCAGTTTCTTAGTATTTCATTGAGCATTTTTGCATTGATATTGATGAGATATTGGTCTGTATTTTTCTTGTGGTACCTTTATCTGGTTTTAGCATTGTAGAATGAATTAGGTAGTGTTCCATATTCTTCATTTTTTGGAAGAATTTGAACAGAATTGGTGTTAAGCCTCCTTGGAACATTTAGTAGAATTCCCCCTGTGAAGCCATCTGGTCGTGAGCTTTTCTTTGTTGGGAGATTTTTGGTTACTGATTCAATCTCTTTACTAGTAATTGGTTTGTTGATATCTTCTATTTCTTCTTCAGTCAATAAAGGTAGTTTGTGTGTTTCTAAGAATTTGCCCCTTTCATCTAAGTTAATCTAATTTGTTGGTGTACATATAGCCACCATAGTATCCTTTTATAGACATTATTATTTCAGTGTTATCAGTAGTAATTTCACCCTTTTCATTTCTGATTTTCATGATTTGTATCCGGTTTTTATCTTTCTCAGTCTAGTTAAAAGTTTACCAGCTTTGTTGATGTTTTCAAAGACCAACTTTTGGTTTTGTTGTTTCTCTCTATTGTTTTTATCTATTTCAATAATCTCTGCTCTAATCCTTATTTCCATCTTTTTGCTCAATATTGTTTTAGTTTTCACTTCTTTATTTAGTTCTTCTGGTTTCAAGGTTAAGTCCCCAATTTGAAGTCATTCTTCTTTTTTAATGGACCCATTTTGAGCTATAAATTTCCCTCTCAGCACTGCCTTTGCTGCTGGTATGTTGAATTTTCATTTTCATTCACCTCAAAATATTTCCTAATTTTGCTTGTCATTTCCTCCTTAACTCATTGTTTAAGAGTATGTTGTTTAATTTCCACATTTTTGTGAATTATCCATTTTTTCTTTTTTTTAAATTAATTTCTAGCTTCATCCCATTGTGGTTGGAAAATATGCATTGTATAGTTTCAGTATTTTTTAATTTATTGAGACTTGTTTTGTTACTTAACATATGGTCTACCCTGGAGAATGATCCATGTACATTCAAGAAGAGTATGTATTTTGTTTTTGTTTTGGGTAAAATGGTCTATATATGTCTGTTAGGTCTAGTTGGTTTAGAATATTGTTCAATTCTTTGTGTTTCTTTATTGATCTTCTGACTAGATGTTCAATCAGTTATTGAAAGTGACATTTTAAAGTCTCCTATTATTAATGTAAAAACATCAATTTCTCCCTTCAAGTCATAATTTGCTTCATATATTTTGGGGCTCTGATGTTAGGTACATGTATGTTTATAGTTGCTGTATCTTCCTGTTGAGTTGTCCCCTTTATTAGTATATAATGGCCATCTTTGTCCCTCATAACTTTTTTTACTTAATGGCTAATTTATATGATATTAATATAGCTTCCCCAGCACTCTTTAATTACTACTTACGTGATACATTTTTCCATCCTTCCACTTTCATCCTACCTGTATCTTTGAATTTAAGTGAGTCTCTTGCAGACCACATATAGTTGGATATTGGTTTTTATCCATTCTACCAATCTCAACCTTTTGAATGGAGAGTTAATCCCTTTTTACATTTAAAGATACTACTGATAATGCAGGGTTTTTTTCCTGCCATTTTGCTATTTAACCTTTGTATGTCTTACACCCTTTTTGTCTCTCAATTCTTTCAGTGGAGAAAAGATAGACTTTTCAACAAATGGTGCTGGTACACCTGGCTCTCAACATGCAAAAAAAAAATGAATCTGTACACAGATTTTACATCTTTCACAAAAATTAACACAAAAGGCATTGTAGACCTAAGTATAAAATGCAAAAGTATACAACTTCTAGAACAGGGGTTCTTAACCTTTTTTGTTCCAAAGACAGGTAAAAACCATAGATCTCTTACTAAGTCCACACTATACTGTATATTATTTAATAAATATATCATACCTGCACCAACATGTCCCCACAAGAATGATGTTTTTTTTTTATTTCAATTCAAGCTCATGGACCCTTTGTTAAGAGCTCCTGTTCTAGAAGATAACAGAGGAGAAAATCCAGGTGATCTTGTATTGCAGGTGACTTTTTAGGTACAATATCAAAGCACCCTTTGTG
>PVKH010036154.1:0-11635 GCA_004027955.1 Chaetophractus vellerosus
AGGTTCAGAAGGATGGCCCGGCCGATACCTCCATTCACCTTCCAGCTCCAGCACTGTGAGCCAAACACATTTTGGTTGTTTAAACCAATTCGTCTCTGGTACTTTGTTACGGCAGTCCTGGCAAACAAAGACAGATGGGGTGGGGATAGGGTAAGGATGAGAGGGGAGTTTTTGAGGACTGAGGTTTGTGGCCTATGAGTGGAAAGCGGGAGGCATCATTTACCGACGTGGGGATGCTAAGAGGAGAAGCAGGTCTGGGGTGGAAGGAAGGAGAGGAAAGTGAGGCTATAAGGAGCTCCCTGCCAAGTGCCAGAATTCACGGGGTGGTGGGGGGCAATGTACATTTTACAAAGTAATCCAGATTATGACCCCCACCCCATGGTCTCTCCTCAGAGAGACAACTCTCAACAGTGCTTTTCCCAAGGGGAGAAACCTCATTTGTTCTATCTAAAAACAAACCGGCACGGAAACCTAGCGTCAAACAGACATTTTTCATCCCTGTCCTCAGTCACCAGCTCCCCCCAGGAGCTCTCGCCCCGTTATCTCTCAGCTTGGCAAGACTATCAGTTTGGGCTGGGACAGGGAACTGTCTCTCATGGAGATTTCCTTGATATACTATCAGCAATGGGCTCTCATTTTGAGTCACAGCCTTTCTAAATGTCCACAAGAGGACCAGGCCAGCCCAATGGAATGTTAATTCCTTAGAGATCTTAAGGATGTTTCTAGAGCATAGTCAAAGCACAGGAAAACCCATAATTCCAAAGACCGAGGTTGCCCCCAGAGCCCTGGAGGAGGCAGTGCACAAGGAACCATCATGAGCAATTAGGGGTACAGACAAGGCGTCTTAGGGACCCCCTGGGGGGCTGGAGGGTGGAATTCAAACGATTTCTCTATGGTTAGCCTGGGTATGAGCTAGTGATTTGATTCTATTTCCATCCATCCCTCCATGCATCCACCCATCCATCCTTCTCACAGATAATCATAGCAGGTGCCATACTAGGTACCAGGATCAGAAAGGAGAGCAGGACGGCCTGTGCCTGCTGTTGCTCAGGCAGATGAGTTAACAGATGATTACTGCATCCACCCATCCATCCTTCTCACAGATAATCATAGCAGGTGCCATACTAGGTACCAGGATCAGAAAGGAGAGCAGGACGGCCTGTGCCTGCTGTTGCTCAGGCAGATGAGTTAACAGATGATTACTGCTAACTCATCTGTCCTGAGTGCTGAGAGACGAAGTGGTATGAAATGAAAAGGTAGTGAGGTAAAAAGGGAAAAGGGTAAAGGACGTTCTGGAAAGGGGGCACAGCAGGTACAAAGGCCTGGATTTGGGGGAGGGCGGTATGGGCGGTACGGTGAGCTCAGGACCTCAAGCAGTTCAATGCAGCTGGAGTAGAGTGTGTGTGTGTAGATGTGTACGTGTGTGCGTGTGTTGAGCACGTGCATTGGCCGAGGGGATCAGAAAGAAATGAGACTGAATGATGCGGGCAGGGGAAGTAATCATCGGCTCTCTCCAAAGAGTTCAGCATCTAAGTAATAAAAGCCAGGAAGAGAAGTGTTTCACAGGCCTCCTTTCTGGACCTCTTGTCCTCAAACAAACCTCCCCAAGGAAAAAGGCCACTGAAGGACCTGGAGACCTTCATGGCAAAAGGGGAATAACCACGAACCAATAACTCAATATACACCGCCCTGTCCAATACCCCTATTATTGCTAGAGGAAAGGGTTAAAATATTCCTGGCTCCTAATTCCTACTCTTGCTCTTGAGTCTCACTAACACTGCACCTAGCAGAGCTCAGAGAGCAAAGGTATGTCAAGTCTCTGCCTGGGGCTAGTTCTCCCAACATAAGAGAGCAATGTTTGCTAAACGGAAAGTTTCCAGGCCAGGTAGCTGACAATCTAGTTGAGCATTTGTGCAAAGAAACAAATGCCGACCAAGCTCCCACTCTGGCTGCAAGCGTAGTTCCCTGTGCCTGCAGGTTAATTGTTCGTGTTGAACATTTCCTCCTAGAGATTGGCATCTTTGTGGGGGTAACGGGAGTGGGGGGCACACTGCTCAGCACCCCAGCCCAGCCCAATAGGTTGTCAATAGCTAATCTCGGGCCAAAGGGAAGGGTGAACAGTGAGTCCCCCACCTTTTCCCTGGGATCTGCCCCCCAACACTAGGCCCACTCCCCTAAGGAGCAGCCAGGTCTGACCCCTACTCACTTATCCCTTCTGGAACATTTCCTGGGAGCCCACTTGATGCCAGGCCCTGTAGAGGTGGGGGAAGAGATGTGTATTGAATTAAGTACAATATAGTGTAACAAATCCTACAGTAGAGGAATGGTTAGGTACAGAGCTGGGGTGGGGGGAGGGCAGTAACAATAAAAACAACAATCATAATATCTAATATTTATTGAGCAGTTATTTGTATCAGTTCAAGGTGGAGGTCGGGAACACAGCACTAATAATACTTGGTATTTATTGAGCCCTTACTTAGTGCTGGGCCCTGTGCTTATTTGATCTAATACTTAGAAACAACTCCATGAGGTAGGTGGAATAGGCAGAATTATGGCCCCCAAAGGTTTCCACGTCCTAATTCCCAGAACCTGTGAACATGCTACCTGACATGGCAAAGGGACTTTGCGGATATGACTGAGGTAAAGATCTTAAGATGGGGAGATTAGTTTGGATTATCTGCGTGGATCCAATGTAATCACAAGAGTCCTTATAAATGAAAAAAGGAGGCAGGAGGGTGAGTGTCAGAGTAATGTCATGTGAGAAAGACACGGTCAGCTATAGCTGGCTTGAAGAAGGATGCAGGTGGCCTCTAGAAGCTGGAAAAGGCAAGGAAACAGATTCTCCCTAGAGCTTCCTGAAGGAATGCAGCCCTGGCAACATCTTGATTCCAGCCCCTTGAGACCTATTTTGGACTTCTGACCCCCCAAAACTGTAAGATAATAAATCTGTATTGTTTTATGTCACCAAGTTTGTGATCATTTATGATAGCACCCACGGGAAGCTAATACAGCAGGTGTTATTACTATCTTTGTTTTACCAGCAAGGAAACTGAGGAGCAGAGAGACTAAGTAAGGGTCAAGGCACACACAAATATTAGTGATTCCAGCAAGCCTAGATTCTGACCAACTCCAGAGTGCATGTTCTAAACCACTGCATTATAAGTGATAAAATGGTGGTCTCTGATTGGAAGGTAGGCGATGTATTCACACAATAGGTGACACTTGGGCTGGCTGGAGTACATTGGGGGCAGTGGGAAATGGACTGGTCCAGGGGTGTGGCCATGGGTGGCCATGGGTGGGTGTAGAAGGGAGGTAAAGGACATGGAAATGGTGGCCAGGCTGTGGGATGGCCATCAACATGGGTGCTGAGATAGCTAGCTCTCCCATGATGGTGGGGGAGTTTCAGGGGCGGTGATGGTGAATCAGTGTTACAGTTCTGGAAGAACACTGGGGCCCCCACTAAGGGAGAAGCTGCCTGGCCTTTCCTAAGTTGGGTGCCAGTAGTCCCAGCTTATGGGTTGTCTTTGCATTCCCCATTCCCCTAGAATCAGAACCAGCTCAGCTCAGGATTATCCTGGTAGAGCAGGCTTGATCTCCCAATGTGGGGTCTCTTACAGACCCCAGTTTCCACACACTGGCCTGGTTTTCCAGACAGAGGTTCCTCATGCTGGATCTTGCCTTCTTCAGTCTGGGAGGTGGTATAGAGTATGTCTGGTCTAGGGTTGGCCAATAGTTTCATCTCTGTCTGTAGTGGCTTTTTGGAACTCTGTGTTGAGAAAGATTTGGAGGCTGTGTTGAGAGCAAAGATGTGGTACTCCATTAGCAATGTCTGCCATGAACATGGGAAGGGAGAATGGGGCACCAGCTGTATATTTGCTACCCCAGCTCTGATCACCTGATGCTGACCCGATTTTACAGATGAGGGAAATGAGACCTAGTTAAGGAATCTGGATTGTTGGTGTCTTTTCCTCCCCTTTTAACAGAGATATATCACTTTTGGATGCCAAATGCCCCCTCTATCTGGAATGCCAGTTTAAAGAATGGGTATGACAGTTTGAAGTTTTTGTAGATCCCAGAAAAGATCATGTCCTTGGAGCTAATCCATTCCTGTGCATATAAACCTATTGTAGGTGGGAATATTTGATTGAATTACTCCTGTTAAAGGTGTGACCCAGGGTGAGTCTTAATCCTCTTTCTGGTCTCCTTTATAAATGGAGAATTAAAAGCAGCAGGCACAGGGAAAAAAGCGGCAGAGACAGAGAGAAGCCTCCAGAAGTTGATGAGCCCAGAAGAGAGAAAAGCTGCAGGCATGGAGGAGAGGGGAGAGATGAGTAGACCAGCATTGTGCCCTGCCATATGCTTGATTGCTCACAGCTGAACTCGGAGAGAAAGCATCTTTAGATGACACTGCCATGCGCCTGATCGACCACAGCGGCAACTTGGTGAGAGAGCATCTCTTGATGATGCCTTGATATGGGCACTTTCATGGCCTCAGTACTGTAAGCTTTTAACCCAATAAATTCCCATTATAAAAGCCATCACGTTTCTGGTACATTGCTGCCAGCAGTCTTTAACAGGCTAAAATAATGGGTATCTCTATGCCATCAGGTTCTTTTAAGTCTTGGCTTCTAATACCCACCTGAGCTGACTGAGAGCCAGATAGTCTCTGTCCCAAGCCTTTTCTAATTTTCTAATTGTCAGAGCTTCCCAAATTCAGACTGGTCCTCTCTGGGAGGTAGTATACTTCCCAGCAGCTCTGACATAATAGAGGGAGTGCTGGACTGGGTCAAACAGATCTGGGGTCAAACTTTGGCTCTACCACTTGCTACTTGGACAAAGTGCCCAATGGTTCTTCATCTGTAAAATGGGGTAACTATACTAAGCCTGCAGGATGGTCATAAAGATTGAACGTGATAATGAAAAATGAGAGTAGCCAGTGCAAAGCTTGACATTTAGTAGGTGCTTAAGAAGCATCTAATTGAAAATATTTAGGGTGTAATGGAGAAGAGCATGGGCTTTGGAGTCAAATCCTGGTTCCAGCTGAGCAATCAAGCCCCCATTTTGACTTATGGGGATGACAGTAAAGACAATGGAATCAGCGCCATGGGGTTGTTGGGAAAGCAGTTGGGTACTCTATGTTAATCACCTAGTCCTGGGCATGGCACATGGTAGATTTTCAACAGAGGGCAACTTCTTTCTTCTTTCCTAGTCACTGGAAGAGTCAAGTGGAGGCTTTAGAGATTTCTGCAGCTTGGGCTTGGTGACCTCTGAGATCCCTCTCACTTCTTCAGGAGAAGAGATGGCTCAACCTGCCCTTCACCCTAGCCCTTCTTAGAGTCATAGCTCTCCCTAACTCTCCCCTGGTGGCACCCAGACCTTGGCTTCCCTGTAGCTTCTGCTGGTCTCACCCCCTGCAACAAGGAGTTATGAGAAAGAGGTCGGAACCCAGGCCCATCCTCTCTCCGTCTCCATTCTGTGCTCTGTTGGCCTCTCTGTGGGGAGATGCTCCTTGCTTGCTCATCATTGTGCATTGCCTCAAAATGGCTTCCCCAATCATGGGCTCAAGACTATTAACTACACACCAATTACCACTTGTATCTCTTCATTCAAAAATTTTAAGAGAAGGTTGGCTGATGGCTGGTCAATGGACTGCCTCCTCTGAGTCAGGTGACCCCTCTCAACAATAAGCTGGGGCTTGGAAGACAGGGTGCCCTGGTAATACATAGTATTTGAGGATGCTTCCTTCTAGAGCTACTAGTGGAGCAGATTAAGCTAGGAATGCAGGTCAAGTGTGATAGGCAGGAAGATTACCAGTGTCTCTTGAGGGCTAGTGTGGCTGCAGCCTGCAAAATATGGAGGGTTTTACTAAAAGAAGAGGTTGTGAAGGGTGTTGGAACCTAGATCATGGACGGTCTTGAATGCCATTTCAAAGAGTTTGAAATTTAACTTCTGTGACCAGGACCTGTGAAGTCATATTATCAACAACTCCTTCCCTTCAGGTTACTGCCAAGTGGCACATTTACCTGGTTTACTGAATCTGATTGGAAGGTAGCAGATAACTGAGGAATGCCCTAAGAATGTGCCTTTTTTGATGGACACATGAAAGGATGCTCAGGCTTTGGAATGATCCACTTTAAGGACTCTTGGCTTTTGTATGTTTCAACTCTCAATTGCAACACTCCACTAATGCGGTTTTTTGCATTGAATTAAAATTAATCTAATACTTGACAACTTTGGCTGGATGCCTGCCAAATATGGAGACTGGAGATGCTTCCTGTAAATTCTGCTACTGAGGATTCTTACGATTCAGGGAACATCTCATTTATCTCACTGCTATGCACTCCTGACCCAAATTCTCAAGGGATTCCTTCCGTAAGATCCTCTTGCATAAACGTGAGCATGTTCCATGGAAGTTACTTTTTCAAATCTGTATAATCTCTGGGGACCAGGATGATCTGGGGTACACGGAAAGGGTCATTTAGATGAACCGTCTCTGCTCAAAGTCAGTCTTGGATTTTTTCCAGTAATAATATCTTTCGTCATTAATGGCCTGCTGGGTGAATCTTATTATATCTCCTTAAAATAATTTAGATGCTAATATCTCCCAGTGACCATTATGTAGGAGCGTAAGGCTGGAGGTGGTGGGGAGGAGGTCTGAAAGCTGTCTTAATTCTATGCTCCTTTGCACAGCTGGAGACCCTTGTCAGATGGACTTGGAAAAGCTGCCCTAGCAACCAGGATTTTCATGCCTTTGCACTCAAAATGCCTTTGATTGGTATTCAAAAAGTTCTACTTTTAGCCCAGCTGAGATAAGGAGCACAGGATTCTGGGTGAGCAACCCGAAGGGATTCTGGGTGAATATTCCAAGAGAAATCTGGTTAAACAATTGAAGGGCGATTGTATTTTTGATCAGATGTCAGCTTGAGGGTGGGGTGGGGGAGGCTTGAAGGAAGAGGAGGAATCTGAGGGGACTGGGAGTCAGAAGATTTGACTTCTGGTTCTAGGTTTGTTTCCACTAACCAAATTCATTCATTCATTCAGCAGCTACTGTGTGTCAGGTCCTGTGCTATTTCTGAGAAAACAGAGATAAGTCATCATTACTGCTTCAAGGAGTTCACAGCTTGTGTGTGACCTTCTCTTCCATGGGGGTGAGGTTGGAGTTGAAATTCTCAGAGGTCTTTTCCAGGGTAAGTGATCTAAGAACATAAGAACCTTGATATCTGGTACCTTTCTATTGTTATCTCATTTACCAAACACCCCCAAAGTGCTGACTGTCTCTGGTTCAGGCCTCCTCTGAGCACTGGAGACAGGGATGAGCTTGTCAGGATCTTGCCTTTGAGGAGCTGAGGGTCAGATGGAGTAGAAATACACATGACCTGGTGGGAAATGGGCCAGTGGATGTTTGTTCAAAACACTGTAGGAAAGCAGAGCTTTGCTTGGGCTGGTGATCTTAAAGCTGGAGGATTCCTATACTTCATGGGTTCCAACATCCTGGAATCCCCCGAGAATCCCAGCCTGACTCCTGCTGACCCTTTAGCTACTTTCATTGGACAAAGGGCTATGTGGCTCTGTTGTAACTCCTGATCTTGGTTGCTGAGTCAACCCTGGGGATGTAAGTAGTAAAACAGGCTGAGTCTGCATTGAGGTTCTTGAGTTTGAGCACCAGGGAATATGCCACCACTTAAAAACAAAGTGATAATGTTGTTGACATTTTAACAGAAATATTTCTTGTTGGATGCTAGAGAGTACGCCAATGTTGTTTTCTTATAACAGGAGGAAGTGTGATGTGTGAGTATAAAGCTTGATTGTGTAGCATATGGGCCTCACCAGCAGGGGGGAGGGGGTCAAGATGGCACCCCAATTATCATCCTAAGGATGCTATGTCCCTGGTTCTGTCTCAGTCTACCCTTGGGGACTCCATCTCTACCTGACTCATCCCAATAGATCCTGGGAGTCCCTGGTTGTCTTGGTTTGGGTTCTAAAAGCAGAATCTGAGACAAGGTGTATCAATAAGTGTTCAAAGAAGTGAAACCACCACTAGGAGAGAAGAAAAAACACCTCCTAAATCTCCTACTGGTGGCTTTGCTTCTCTGCTTGAACCCTGATTGATTCACAGATTTTTCCTCTGGGAAAAAAATACATGCACACACACATATACACATATATATGAAAAAAATATATAAAAGATTAAGAGATATATTTATATATGACATATATCTAAAAGAATATATATTTAATTAATACACACACACACACACACACACATATTTAAGGGAATTATTACAGGGATTTGACCTTATATAATTGTGGGAGTCTCTGTAAGGCTGTGGTCTTCGTGCCTGATATTGGAACTTGAAGTCCAAGGGGCAAGCAGTCAGAAGGGAAGAGGGATGGAAAGTGAGGGAGAGCTGGCACTTTACAAGAACCCTCTGAAATCTGTCTGTTCTTGTCATTGACCTCAATGGTATAGGAAGTCCTGTAGAAGCCAGGGCCTTTTATCACAGAGCTAAACACATAGGCCTGGCTTGGGATACAAAGAAGCTGAAGGAAGGTCCAGAGGAAAGTGGAACTGTTGTCAGGCCTAGCAGCTGCCTTAGACCAATGGGGTGAGTCAGTTGATTAACCACAACATGTTTGAGCTACAAAATGGCCGCTGCTTCCTTTCTGCCCTCCAAATCTCCCACAAGAATTTCTCTGTGGCCCATGTTAACCAGAAACATACAATAAATGGAATTCTGGGAAATGTAGTTTAGCCAGGTTGCTATAATACAGAACCACCAAACACGGATTCAAGTGCAAGTAGTTTATTTGGGAGCTGATCAAAGGAAACTAGTGGAGAAGGGGAAAGTGATACAGTGAGGGAAAAAAAGCTAATAAAGTGTTAGTACTAAGCCAGTCCCACGGTGGTAAACTGGAGCTTAGTCCCACAGGGGAACTGTGGGAGACAGTCTGAACACGTCTTAGAGTTATCTCAACTGAGGTTGAGGGAACTGGAGTATTGTTTCTCCACCAACTCCCTTTTTGTCATTGGTTGAGGGTTGCTTCCAGGGACATTGACTCTCTGGGAGAAGGCCTTGGGGCAGAAAGCCACAGATGTTCATGGGATGCGGTCTTTTGGGGACAGAGGGCAATGCTGAAAGGACTCCTACCACACCGTGGCATCACTCGTATGTTCTTGTACCAAGTGTCCACCATCTTCTGCTCCTGCTTTGGCTACAGCGGTGGTAGCTCCTTCTGTTGTCATAATCCCATAGTCACTGAGGTGGAGATACTGCCATACCCACTGCAGCTGCTCTTTATTATGGACCTTGAAGCAGGGCTTCCCTGGGTTCACTCTCAAGCCTCACAGAGATTTTGGGGAGAGTTGATTATTTATTAAATTTTCTCTATTCCTTGGACCCCCTGGATATGGGATCTGGGATCTGGGTCAGGAAGCATCTGACAGCTGACAGAGTGGTTTTCAGAATGCACTGTCCCTGGGCTAACTTGGGCTCGTCTCCACACAGGCCCAGGAGGTCTGCAGCTCAGCCTAGCCTCGGGGCCTCGGGGCACCTAATTCTTTCATCATATGAGTTGCAAGAGTCCTGTATTAGTCAGCCAAAGGGGTTCCTTTGCAAAATACCAGAAAATGGTTGGTCTTTATAAATGGTATTTATTTGGGGTAGAAGCTTACAGTTACCAGGCCACAAAGCACAAGTTTCTTCCCTCACCAAAGTCAATTGCCACGTGTTGGAGCAAGACAGCTGCCGACGTTTGCCAGGGTTCAGGCTTCTTAGGGCTGCGTTTCTCTCCAGGCTTAGCTCCTCTGCTTCCTCCACAAGGCCAGCTGTAGACTATCAGGCCAACGGCTCGCTTCTCTTCTTCTGGGGCATTCTCGCCAACATCAGAACTGCTTCTCAAAAACTGCTCCTCAAATCTGCTCCCTCTGTCCTTTGCCTTGCCTTTTATATTCGATTTCCCCACCCACCAAGGGGTGGGGCTCAGTGTCCTGACGTGGCCCAGTCAACGCCCTAATCAGAACTTAATCATGCCCAGATTAATAGATCAGTTTACAAACATGATTCAATATCAGTTTTTGGAATTCATAATTATATCAGGCAGCTACAGCTTCCAAGTCAACCTGCCCAACACACTGACTTCATGGAGAAATCGAGGCTCAGTAAAGAGAAGGGATTTTTCTGGGGTCACTCAACCAGTTATGATCCAAGGCCAATGGGCTTTCCCTTATGCTGTGCTATATACTAGAATGAATTGTCCGAGAGGCTCTTCCATCAGTATAGATTTGATCATGACCATTTTTGGAAATCTCTTTTGTGGCCTACTTTGAGCTTGTTTCTCATCTTTGTGTTATAGCCAGACCTTTCCTTCCCTTTCATGGTAGGTCGCAGAGATGCCCTTAGAGACTTCTAAATGGGAGGAGCATGAAGGGAGCATGAGGAGAGCATAGGCTCTAGAGTTGGATAGCCTGGGTTCGAATTTCAGCTCAACTGCTGTGACTTTGAAAAATTCCATTCCCTTTGTGTACCTCAGTTTCCTCATCTGAAGAACCAGGATAAGAAAGCATGCCTCCCGGGGTTGTTGTATTATGCCTGGGGTAGTATACAACACAGTCTCTCTATTCAATAAGTAGTGGTGATTATTGTTGTTGTTATTTTTGGTGATTTTGAGGCTATTTGCTTCCACAATAGGGGCAGTGACCACGTTGCCAGTGCAAGTCTCTCTAATTCTAATGCCCATTGTTGCTGCAAATCTAAGGTCTGCCTCCAACCCCGCCTGTATCAGTAATAAAATTGATATTTGGTTTCCATCTGTCTTATTCCCTTGTATTCTTTCTCAGTTAGTTCAGAGCCTGGATGGGGAAAACAGTATTTGTTGAGCCTGATCAAATGCCAGTAATGTTTTAGTGTGGAAATTTTTGAAAATTCTGAGAAGCAAGCCAAAGAAAATAAAAAATATCCATTGTTTTGTTACTCAGGTATAACTTTATTTAGCTTTTTCCACATGTGTATATACTTTTTAAAAATTAATTAATTTTTTAAAGATACATAGATTACATAAATGTTACACAAAAATTATAGGGGTACCCATATGCCCCACCTCTCACCTCACACCTCCCACAACCTCCCACATATACATCCTTCATCAGTGTGGCACATCACCTGCAATAGATATACACATTTTGGGGCTTTGCCACTAAGCATGGACCATAGTTCACATTGTAGACCACACTCTCTCCCACACAGTTCTGCATGTTATATGATGATATAAAATGGGCTATATCTGTCATTGCAACACACCCAGGATGATTCCCAAGTCCTGAAAAAGCCCCTGTATTACAACTGCTTTTCCCTCTCCCTGGCCCCAAAGCATCCAGTGGCCACAGGCTTCACATTAATGTTGTAATTTCTACCATTGCGTGAATCACAATAAGTCTATAACAGAATACCTGTAAGTCCACTTTAGTCCGTAGCTCTTCCCCTAATCCTGAAGAGTCTGGGATGGTGATGTCCACTCCACCTCCAAGTGAGAGGGGGCTTATATCCCATGGATAAGATGGATGGGATTATCCTGCCTGCAGCTGCAGACTCGTTCCATTCCCTGGGTTAGCCGTTGTCCATCATCGTCTCCCCACTAG
>PVKH010036155.1:0-11632 GCA_004027955.1 Chaetophractus vellerosus
TGTTGGAGTTTCTTAGGTTATGTACCTTTCCCTGCTCACTCTTGCTTCTCATATTCTCCTAGAGCTATCTCATGTCTTCTCTAGGCTTTATCCACCCTGTCCGCTGAGGACCTACAGATTTTTATTTCCATCACAAACCTCTCCAATGAGCTCTAGATGTCCCACAAAGCACCTAAACTTCAATATGTCTCATATTAAACTCATCATGGTTGCCCCAAACCTGTTCCTCCTCCTGTGAACTGATGCTCAACATGATTCACCCACTCACTGTCCAAAGCCAGTATGCTGGGAATCATTCTTCATCCTTCTAGGAGCATCCCAGCATGACTCTCATTCAGGGGCAGGACATCCATGATGACAGGCTTTCTAAGAGACAGTGAGATGCAACCCAATGTCATGCTAGCACCAGGGGACCTAGCAAGTCTGAAGCCAAATGGGGGTGCCTGTGACGAATTTTTTTATGGAGCAAGAGAGAGAAGGAAGAAGAATGTGTGTCTGTGTGTGTTTGTGTCACAAACTTACTTTTCAGGCTCAGAGTATCTCATAATCCTTTTGGATGAGAGTCAGTTTGGGACTATAAATCATCAGGGTCTTCATTCTGTACAGAGATGTTTGCAACAGGCCTTGGGTAAAAAAGAATGTTAATTTTCTGGAAGTCAGAAAAAGATGGATAAGCATTTCTTCTCTGGTTATTCATGCATTGTGTAGCCTCTCTCATTCCTGAAATAAAACATGCATCAGTTTATTCTTGCCAGTATAACACATCAGGATTCAGGCCCCTCACTGCCTCTCTTTGTAGGTTTGGTGACAAGTGGCCATTCTGGGGAGACATTATCAGGCACAGAAGAGCAAGTCAGAGCCAAGTGAGAAGCCATGTGGATCTCAGCTGAGGAGGAAGAATCACTTTTAACCCCATGCCTCTCCCACCAAGATG
Organism: Chaetophractus vellerosus; assembly: GCA_004027955.1. Lineage (NCBI taxonomy): Eukaryota > Metazoa > Chordata > Mammalia > Cingulata > Chlamyphoridae > Chaetophractus > Chaetophractus vellerosus. The sequence goes on from PVKH010036155.1 coordinate 935, forward strand.
CCCTGAGGTTGAGTGTTCAGCTAGAGAGAGGCCTTGCATGTCTTCAAAAGAGGCACTAGAATCGGATCTTCCAACCTGGGCTCCAACCCACCTCAGTTCATTCTACCTATGAGAATCCAGATGAGTTGCTTCCCCTGTGTCCAGAAGTCTTCAGTTATAAAATGGCAAAGTGGAGTGAGTCACTTTAGAGATCCATTCCAATTGGAATCTTCTATGATCAATCAATCTGTTCAATCTGTTCAAGTAGTCAATGAGTACTTCCTAGGCCTTGGGCCAGGTGCTAGGATTATGCATGGGCATTAAACCCAGTGCCTGCCCTCAAAGACCTTCCAATCTGGTGCTTGAAACAGACCCCAAATGACCTACAGTTGAAAAGAGTCACAAGAGATATATGGAAAGGAGAAGAGATGGGATTAAAACTGTCTGAAGAATAGGGAGGGGGGGTCTGGGAAGGCTTTCTGGGGGAGGAAAGACTACAACTGAACTTTAAAGGACCGAGAATAAATAAATAAAACCTGGGGCAGGGGAAGAGAAGCGATTGGGGCTGAAGCATTCAAGGAGGCTTTCTCCATTTCCAGGACTGTCTTTTGCATCCCCAGTACATGGGTACTCATAGATATCTTGCCCTTTTTTCTACTCCTTGGGGTGAGACCTAGGAGGAGGAGTCTATAGGGGCTTGGAGGAAGACATCTTGGGGAAAAAAGGAAGGGTAAGGATAGGGAACAAGACTTCTTACGGGATCACTGCTGTAAAGAAGGACGTGGAACAGGGAACTTGTGTTTTTTCAATCCTTTTACTTTTCTATTTTATTTAATTTCATACATACACAAACACATATACATACACATATTTGATTCTATAAGTACATTTTTAAAAAATTTCCATTTTAGCTTGGTTCTTCCCATCTCTCTCTCCTCCCCTCTCCATCAGTGTCTGTCATCTCCACATACCCTCATCCCAACCCTCTAGCATCTCATGTTAAAAACTGTATCAGCCAGGGTCCTTGCAAGAAACAGACAGCACATACTTCCAGAGTATCTGAGAAGATTTTAATAAAGGGACAATTTCAATGGTGTGATCAGGGTTAAGTAAAACTATCAAAAGATGGTAACGCACTCTAGCTGGCAATAGCAAGCAGCCCTCTAGGCCTGAAGGATCAAAGGTAGAGGCCATTAAATAGAGAGATACCCCATGACCCCCAGCAGGAGCTGAGGCCTTCAGGAAAGGAGTGGTGCCTACCTGCAGCCACCCAGAAAGAAAGGAGCCATGAGAATGAGAGCCCGACCTCTGGCTCCTCCCTCTGTCTCAGCTCCTACTGGTGCCTCCTATTTGCCAAAACAACCAGAAGCAGAATGAAGAACTATAGAAACAGCCCATAATGATCAGCCTCCAGGCCGTAAAGCTGGGTAGGGGTAGGCAGGGAATGAATTTGGGAGGCCAAAGAGAAAATACCTAGCATAACAGCCTAGTATGCATTCTTTCACAAATTTCTCTGCAAACATATAATTCCTTAGATATCTGCATATTTGTATACATTATACATAGTATTTTTGTCATTGTTCTACAAAGAGTATAGCATATCGCATAGACTTCCTCTCATATTGCTCTCCTCATTCAATAGCTCATGGACAAATCCTCCAGCCATCTTGTAGAACTTGATTCATTCTTTTATTTTTTCTATTTAAATAGCTACAAAATATCCCATAAGATTGGTGTGTGATTAGATATTCCAATTTTTTGTCAGTATAAGCTGTTCTAAAAATATATATATATATTTATGCCATTCTGTTTCAGTGGTGTTTTTTATGCAATGCATTTCCAGGATGGGGAAGACTTTGTGTATTAGTATCCCAGGGCTGCTGTAACAAAGTACCACTAACTGGGGGGCTTAAAATAATAGAAATGTATCCTCTCACAGTTCCGGAAGCCAGAAGTCTGAAACCAAGGTGTCAGCAGGGCTGAGTCCTTCCAGAGGCTCTGCAGGAACAGTTCTAGTTTCTCTTCTAGCTTCTGGTGGTTGCTGGCAATCGTTGACTTTCCCTGACTTGCAGACACATCATTCCAAGCATCACAATGTTATACCCCATTTCTGTGTGTCTATGTACAAATTACTCTCTTCTTATAAGGTCACCAGTAATACTGGATTTGGGGCCCACCCTTATCCAGTATGACCTCACCTTCACCTGATTACATCTGCAAAGACCCTATTTTCAAATAAGGTCACATTCATAGATTCCAGATGGACATGAATTTTGTGGCAACACTATCTAACCCAGCATGCTTGGTTTAAAATTACGTTGAACAGCATGCGTAGGTACAAGCATTTTTAATACAAGCTGTCAGAATGAAACTATGCTGTATCTGTTTTTCAAGAACTCAGAAGAACAGGCAAGCACTAGAAAAGGGGATATAGAAACCTAGCATCTCTGCTCACATGTCATCTTCTCTGGGAAGTTAACCCTGGACTTCTCCACTCCCACGCCATATTGTCATTGCTCATTTGTCTACCGCTCCTCTTCCCTTCCTCCACCCCATCCTCAAAACCATGAATTTCTGAGATTAGAGATTGTATCCAATCCATCTCTGAAACTGCCATGTACCATGTACCATGGGCCAGACATAAGTTAGGTTTTCCATATTTATTGAATAAATGAATGAATGAATGAATGAACCATACAAAAGTGACAAGTACCCCCAGGTTTCCTTCCCTGCCTTCCCAGGTTTCAATGAAAGCATGGGTTTAGGATCTAGACTCTGCATCAGCACAAAGATCATGCTTCTAAGTGAAACGTTCTCTCTGGTCCACTTCTTGGGTCCTGAGCTTTGCAGATAAGGTGCAAAGAGCAAGGAGCAGCCTTGGAAGAAGAAGATAAATGACCACATTGCAGATTAGACCTTGCCAAATACATGATGTTTGTCTCATTTACTCTCAGGAAGGCAAAATAAAAACAAGACTCCAGCTCATTAAAAACCTTTGGAAAATAGTCTCATAACAAAGTATAGTTCCCTGTGACAATAAGGGGGGCCTTCTTTCAGAGTCCTCCATTTTGGTTCATTACTGCCATTCCTTCCCCTACATTTTTTTTATTATATATCCCCCCCCCCTTTCTGCTTGTTCTTGCTGTGTTCATCTTTTGTGTTCTTCTGTGTCTGCTAGTCTCCCCCCTGCTGCGGCAACCTGCCAAGTCAGCTCACCGCGCGGCGGCCTTACCTGCTCGCAGGCGGCTTGCCTTGCTTGTGGGTGGCTTGCTCTGCTCACGGGCGGCTTGCCGCACCTGCGGAGGCTTGCCCCACCCACAGCGGCTTTGCCCTGCCCGTGGCGGCTTTTTTGCCCTGCCCACGGCGGTCTGCCCACGGTGGTCTGCCCGTTCAAGGAGGCCCCGGGAACCGAACCCGGGGCCTCCCATGTGGTAAACAGGCGCCCTACCAACTGGGCTACAGCCGGCCCCTCCCTTGCATTATTTGATACAGACCGTACTGTGTCAGTCCAGCAGCTGGAAAGGTTGTTGGCAGAAGCCGTTCCTCTCAGCATTGATGCTTTCAGAAAAGAATAAAGAAAATAGCAAAGTAACAATGATGTCTCTGCTCTTCCAGAAACACAAACAGAAAATGTTGTTTTGAGTGTTTTTACATGTGTCTTTTTAAAAAAATTGTAATATTTGTCTTTCTGTTGTCTCCAGAAAGCCTGGCTACATTGTGTTCTTCTGGGAAATGCATTTGTCCTTGCCCAAAACTGTCAGCAGAGTTCTGAGCCTGAGTGGATGCCATCATGTGGGGGACTAAATGAAAACAGACTTGGCGGGGACGGACCTTGGGTGGACTGCATCATCGGAAGCCATTGCAGAAGCTGCCTACCACCCGCACCTTGATCTTCAGAGCCACAGCCTCTGGAAAAATTGGTGCTTTGGTCAAGATGAGGCCTGGGTGGGCAACTGGTGCAGATTGGTTTCACAAGGAGGAGTTATGGGGTTTGACTCTTCTGATTTTACCTGCCCAATGTCCAGGTTTAACCGTGTGACTTCACCCTCTCTGGCATTGATGTGTTTATTCATCTCCTACTTGACTGCGTCTCATTCATTCTGTGCGTCTAGTAGCCAGCTCAGGGCCTGACCCAAAGCTCGTGCTCAGCAATTGAATGTGATAAACCTGAATGTGTCCATGCCATGCTGTTTTCCAGTAAGGAGTTGGGGATACCATTTAGGGCAGTGGATTCGGCTTTCTTTACTGAGAAAATGTTCTACTGGGTTGAAGCAGTATTTAATCAACTGTGTGGGGCTCAAACAGGGAAATGCCAATGGGCTCTTGGTTGGGCTCAGTTGACCTTTCCTGAATGGAACAAAGACAATATAAATACTATACAGGTGTGCTTGCATTGTTGGGATGGCATCTACCCTCAATGGAGACAAAGCTGAATGTCTAAATGGTTTTGATTTGTTTTGTTGGAGGAAGTTCTTCTACTCTTGGAGTTTTAAGTAGTGCTAGATAAAGACCTTTGTGGTAGATAGTTGGCTTGACATTCGCAACCTCCATTCTACCATTTTTATATTTAAAGAGGTTGGAAAATCAATTTGATGTGCTCACATGATTTGAAGGGAAGAATATAGGCAGGGACCATCTCCTTGGCTTCTAACTGTCACTACTGCTTGGGAAATTTGTGATTTTCTTGCAGCAGTTTGCAGTGTTTGTTCTCCAGGGTCCTGGGTATTGACAAACAGTGGTAGTAATACCGTCTGCTTGAGCTGACTTCCTGATCCCTGGGTTGCAGCTTTGGGCATCCATTCTCTCTGGCATTCAGTGGTTGCTGTAGTGATGGCACCCTCGGAGGTAGCAGTTCTCCTGTGGGGTCAGTACTTCATTGCTTGGAAATCATTCAAGAAGTCTAGCTTAGAACCTGCTTCTTACAGCCTTTATAACTGTTTTCCAAGCATGCAATTGTTTATATTAAACATTCTCCTGATAAAAATGCCTAGAGTGATTTCTGCTTCCTGCATCTAACCCTGATCTGAAGTTCACCATTTTAAAGTCTTCTCTTTGGAACTCAAAACCATTAACTCGCCAATGGCTCCTTCTCAAACACAAAAGGAAAGGACACAAGGAAGTCCAGAGCCTTGGGTCCAGAGCTGGGACCTGCCCTCCTCACTTGTGAAATGATTATCTTTTTGATATTTTCTAGCCGTGTATTCCAACACTTCTTCTAAGTTGTTTACACCTTGAAAGCAGAGAGAGGATTGTGTTGGCCTCCAAACTTCATGTGCCTTTCCTCAGACATGCTTCCCCAGATACACAAGCACCCTGGAAAGTTTGAGCCTACACTCCGGGGACCACCAGCACTTCCTTCTGCCCATGCTTAGGACTCTGTGCAGCTCCTCTCTAGGCCCTGGGAAAGAGCCTGTCCAGGTAAGAGAAAGCAGCAAAATCAATCACAAAGAGCAACTCAATATCGAGTTTTACCTGAAAACAAAGTTGCACCCCAAATTTCTTGGAACACTTGAAAATTCTAAAAATGTACATAAAAGTTCAGTTATCTTAGGGAGGCAGTGAGCCTTAGAGAAACAAGCCAGGTGAGAGTTCTGGCCCAAGCTCTACCATGTTGAAGAAACATAACCTTGTGCATGTTGGTCAACCTCTCTGAGCCTCAGTTTCCTCCTCCATAAAACTGAGCTACTACTTTGCAGAGTTAGTACAAAAATCAAATAAAATTATTTTTCTGACTCCAAGTAAATGTTAAATAATGGTAATTCCCTTTTCTCTGTTTCCTCCTATAAGAATGGAACCAATCAAGAACTCGGGTTCTTATAACACTTATGAGTTGAAAGGACTTTAAAAATCCCGTTGCTTAGCCTAGTATGGGGCAGACAATAAATATTTGTCAAACTAATGAATTAATCATTGAAGAATGTGATTTAATAATTTCACATGCCCTAGGAAATGCAGAAATGTAGGATGGCTCGCCAAAGTCCATAACTAGTTGGTGACGGGACTAGAGATCAACATATAACCCTGGATTCCCAATCAGTATTCCCCCGCCTGCCTCATATTTTGTAAAGCCATCTACATTTCTCAAGATGATTTGTAGGCAAAATAGCACCGATTTATGGGGAGCAAATCATAAATTATCCTCAAATACTGATTTCTTGGCATCTGAGACCCATTTTGCATGGAGAGGGATTTCAGATTTCCTATAGAAAATCACTCAGGGACCAAGGATTACAAAGGCTACTTCCCAACAGCAAATCCCCCCAGCTCGCCACACCGGACTCTAACTAAGATGCTGCGAGTGAAGCAAAGAGAGAAGCAGCAGATGCTGGAATGTGGAGGGCAGGGAAAGAGGCTTTTGTGGTGTGTGCTCTAACAATTGTTTAGAAACTTTCTCCTTTCAGAAAGTAAGAGGAGTGATTCTGAGGTCTGGACAAATACATCCTTAGTGATACAAAAATATTATGAGTAGGTAACCCGAAGTGTCATGATTCATAGCAGAAAGTCCCACGAAGCAAATTAAATCACAGAGAGCGAGCTGAATATGAGAAGCAGCTCAACACACATGTTAAGGAGGAATCATGAGGTTCAGAGAACGGGCAACTCGAGAGAAAATTGCCCTTCATTTAAGTGAAAACAGTCCAGAAATTTAGGAATAATGGGATCATTGAACTGGCTTATTTTTCTGGTCCATGCTCCACATAGCTCTTCTCCCTGGAACTCCCAAGGCGGATCCCTCCTGTGGGTGAATTAAACCGGGTGAGGAGAACAGGATTCTTGCCCATAATTTTTTCAGCATATCTAGTTGATTTATCTGTTGATACCACTGTGTTATGGCAGTTAAAACGCTGCAACATTAGAACAAGCTGGAACAGACTTTGTGCATTCATAAAAGTCATATGAAAACCACATGTAGGAGTCGTGGGAGAACTGGTCCAGATAAGAAAGCACATGCAAACATTCACAATCCTTCGCTTAAAACCAAAGTACGCGGAGTGCTTGGCTCCAGAATTGTAAACACTGCGATGGAATTTGGGACTCATCGCCTTGTAGAATCCCTGATTTGGTTCTGCTTTCAGACAGGTGAACACCCAGACTTCATGGGATGAGCATTCTTTCGTTCTCCTCCTAGGGGGACTCCTATTGGCCAAGAGGAGTTTATAACATTCCTCATTTCTGACCCTACCCACTGGAATCTGTGCCTCTCAAGACCTTTTAGGGAGAAAGCAGAGCCTTTTTAGTCACTCTCTGGCTAGAAAACTGAATTTTTCATTTTCTTAAGAGGTAGCTTGGATGGATTTGGTGTCAGAAGACGTAGCTTGAAGCCAGAATCAGTTGGCTACTAGATGTGCAACCTCGGGTACAAATCTAAACCATATCTGCAAGATAACTGTAATAATCACTCACTTACAAACCTCAAGGAAAGAATGTAGAAATGTTTCTAGAACTTGACTGGGATGCTGCAAATCACAGTTCAGAGTTCCTGAAGCTTGTGTAATATATAAAATATTTCAAATGGGGGGGGAACCCTCATAGAACCCCAAAAATTGACCTCAGACATGGGACAGTTTCCACTTTGAGATCACAGACTTAAACAACGAAGGTCTTGTTTTATGTACTAGAAAGAAATATTTCCATTTCAAACTATCACTGAAAAGTTTTAAAGCAGTTTTTAATACATAATAGGGAAAATGAGGTTATCCTAAAGTTCATCATCAAAACAAAATCACGAAATGTCTTAAATTGTAGAATTCTTGGCTCCCCAAGAATGAATCAATCCTAGCTGGAGAATCACTGGCATTGCAATAGGAACTCAGATGCAGAAATCAGAATTTCCATCCTGGCCTTGCCTCTCCTAGCTGTGTGATTTGGGGCAGGGAATAAAATCTCTCTAAGCCTCAATGCCCTTATTTTAGAATACTGGGTGGAGAAGTACTGATTAAAAAGGTGAGAAAAACCTCCTGGAATTATGTTCTGCAAAAAAACCGTGAAGGGAGGAAATCCTAGTCCAGGAGTCTTAGAGACAGAGGGCCAGGTCCAATTGCACAGCTAGGGCAAAGCCTTGCCCTCACTGAGCCTCAGTTTCCTCTCGACAGAAACAGGGTGATAATCTCTGACAAGCTTATCTACCTTGCAGAGTTGCCAGGAGAATCAAAAGTGTTTATGTGAAGGAGCCTGCTCTGCAAACAGGAAAGCACCACGCAGTGCAAAACTTCTCCTGGAAACAGGACGCTGAAACATTGCTCAAGGCTTAGAAACCGCCATCCCTATCTGGAAAATCGAATCCATCTTGAGGTTAGAGTTCTGGTTTATGATCATCTGCTTCTCATGCCAGAAATGAGCTCAGCCGAAAGTGCCATTAACTACCCGCTGCTGGGGTGGGTTTACTGTCAAGATCCTTTTTATCAGTCAGCTGGCTGCGAAAAGCCAGATAGCGCTTAATGACAGCTATTACCCAGAGAGCCCAGCGGTTCTGCTTCCAGAGGCTCTGGCAAAGCCCGCCCCTCTCTGGTCTGGGGCAACACACTGATCCTCGTGAATGATTTTGATTCTCCCTCCTGGCTGCCCTGCAGACCACAATGACTCCAAAGTAAGCAGAAGGGATAAACGAGGGGAGAGGGGCATCCCTAAGGGGCTTGCCTACTCCTTCTCTATCCTTCCTCCCTTTTCTTTTTCCTCCTCTATACCGACCACGGATGCACATATAATGAGGAATTAGGCTCCCCAGAGTGGATTCCAAAGCCCCTTTCCAACCTTCTAGGAATGATCTCGGCACCCATCTGGGGATAGTCAGCTAATAGTTCAGCTCATGTTAATTGAGGTAGCTCCACGCTCCAGCAGCTGAGCCCAGGGGCTTGCTCATAAGATTATCTCCCTTTTGGCTTCATGATTATGCTGAAACGTTAGAATTATTATTCCCTTTTCATAGCCAGGGTGGGATAGGGGATAGCAGGGAAACGATACCCTACATTGATCCTTCCAATGATCATGCTGCTGGATCGACTGCATCTGTTCAGGTTTTTATCATTAAGACTACGGCTACCCAATGAGGTCCCTAGGAAAGGATGATTCCAGTCCCAGCACCACACCAAAGAGCTGTGCGCCCTTGGGCTCTCACCTTAGCCCACGATGACCTGCAGCTTCCTCCTGTTTAACTTCTGCCTGTGCGCAATGTCGTTGTGAGGTTTAATTGAGATAATATGCATGTATTCTTTGTATGTCATGAGGCACTGAATAGCTGGGAGAAGTTGTTAATAAAGTCACAGAAAACATCCAAGCTCTTCACTCAGATGGTAAGTCATCTTCTGAAAGAAGCAGGCATTACACTGATATCCGGTGGAGGCCAGCGTGTGACCTAGCTCCTGGAGTCCAGCCTGACCGGAATCACTTGTCTAATATGGGGCAGCTTTGGGACAGGGATTTGATGGTCCTCTATGGTCACATGGTACCGAGTTCAGACATCTCTCTGGCCGGCATGCCTTCCAGCTGTGTATCTGGGGCACTGCCTCTTTGAACCTCAATCTCTTCTGTAAAACAGAGCTAGCAATCACTACCTTACAGGCCATAAAGATTAAGTAAGGGAAAGTATATGAACACGTTGGCACGGTGCCTGGCACGGGAGGGGAGTTTGATGAGGGCCTGTTCCTCCACGCGTGAGCCCTGGGAGCTTGGTTGGGTTTGCACACATTTGTGCAGCTGCTATTCACAAAGGGGGTTCCACTGGGCATGGAATTAAAAGGTCCCCACTTCCATGGGCAGATGTGTGGGAAAACCTTCATCTATCAGGGATGTTCCCGAAAAGACTCCCTAAGAAAACGACTTGGAGATGCCCACAGGGAGTTTTTCTACATTTGACCCAAAAAGTACAAGAAGCCCAAGAACTTCAACCTCTTCAGAAAACTGATTGGACATAGGGCCTGGGTATGATTAATCACCAAGTTTCAGTTGGATTGTTAAGCAGCAATGGCAGTTTCCAAAGGAAATGTCCTCATTGCCAGGAAATGCCACCCCGAGGCAGCGCGAGGTCTTGCTGTCTGGCCCACCTGGCCAGTAGGAGCTGGCTGCCGAGTCACCTCTGTCCTAGGTTTGGAGCAGACACCCAGCTGGCACAATCACCTGACCTAAGTGAGTGGTGCGGTTGTTAAGTCCAGGGAAGAGCTTTTTCTGGGGAGCACTCAGAAAGCCTTTCTTGCTTCTCTGCCCCCCATCTTGATTTCCAGCCAAATTGTGAATTCCACCGGCAGGCAGAATTTTACCCATGTGAAGAACACAATTGCACTTCCTGATCCTCAGACAGAAAGTTTTGACTGTGTTTCAAAGTTCCACATGTTCCTTTCAGGACTCTGCTTTTGGCTCATTCAAATGTTTGAACAAAAATTGGAGGCTGAAAAACAAACATGCCAGAGGATCTCAAGAGAAGAATAACGTGCTGTAGAAGAACAGATGAAAATATTAAACACACGAGGAGATGAGGAAAGAGGAGAGGGCATTTTTGCTGCAGCCTTGAAAAAGGGGTAGAATTAAGTGTCAAAATGGGAGGGAAGCACATGCTAGGCCAATGGAAGCACATAAACAGAACGGTGGAGGCAGAAGGCTTTTAAAGAGTAGGAGCCTGAGGCCATGGACTATACAGTAAATCTTATACATATACAACCTTCTTCCCTAGTTCAGATGAGATAACCCATCTAAGGTGGGAGTTGGATGGAAACCCAGAATGTGGTA
>PVKH010036156.1:0-11647 GCA_004027955.1 Chaetophractus vellerosus
AAAATTTAAATCCTATCTTTACCACTTTAATAGTGGTTTAACCCTGGGCAAACTAACCTCTCCAACACCCCTGTTTCACCCTTCTAGAACAATGAGCATAATAATAGTACTTATATCTTAGAGTTGTTGGGAAGATTAAGTAAGCTGCATAAAAACGCTTAACACATCACCTTGGCAGCGGTGGCTTAGCTCAGTGAATGTTAGTTCTTGGGGTTATCATTTTGCTGTTTAGTGCTTTCTTTGAGCAGGGGACAATTATTCCTCAGCCAAAGAGGTAAACAACCATTGCCACTCTTGTCATCTCTCTTCATCTCCCCCGTCCCATGCCCATTCCTAAGTGTCAATTATTTCCAAAGTGTCTACACCCACTCTCCTAGCGCACCGCATATCACTTTCTTTTCGTTTCTTTTTCTAAAGAAACTCAGGAGGGACTTGGAACTTTATAAGCGTGTTTCAGAGTTAACTCTGAAACAGGTGGGCAGTGTTAGTGAAACATTCCTATCACATAAAGTTGGCAGCCTATCAGTTGATGGTGATATATTGGAAAGCAATTTTTATTAATTCAAGTTCTCATTTTCTTATGCAAAACAGATTAATTCATAATAACTTGCCCTATGCCTCTAAATAATATTTCCATGGCAGTTGTTAAGAGTGAAGGTTTTTTTTTGTTTGTTTTCATTTTACTAATATGGAAAAACAGTCCTACCATTTAAGAAAGTATCTTTGAGATACAGGAAAAGTGAAAAGCAATTTGTAGAAAAACAGAACTAATTTTCAATTCTAGTCCACCTCTTGTCTGGATAGTAAGAATAAAAACTAACATTGAGCATTTATTAGGTACCTGAAACCATGCTTGGCATTTGTATTAATTAATCCTTACAAAAACCTTAGAAATTAAACAAATGTGTTACCATGATTAAAAAAATATATTAAAAAGACCCATCAGTTATTTTTTTCCTATATTTTAAACACCCTTCATTTGTTATGGATTTTTCAAAAGACTGTTTTAGTGGCTAATAGAAATAACTCGTATTTACTAGCTATTAACTATGGGCCACAGGATCAAGTACCTTCCTCGGTATTTTTCTGAATTATCTCATTTAATCTTCACAGTAGCCTTATTGCTCAGATAAGGAAATAGCCTGCAATACTGATAAGCTCCTTGTGGATTCGAACCCAGGTCTCATTCAAACTTAATCTCTTTACCACTCTACAACTACACCTACCATTTAACCTCATTAGCGTAGATGATAATGATCAAGTTGCATTTCTTTAACTTCTAGAAAAACCTCTGAGGGTCCTAAGAGTGCCCTTTTTCATGGTTGGGTGTTGTCAGCAGCCAGCACAAAGCTTGACCCATAGAGTGGGTTTCCTAAACGTTCCTTTTCCCGGAAGTCAGAGAAAAGACAGGTTTGCAGTCTCAGAGTGGCTTGAAAGTGCACTTCAGACAAGGGTGATGGGAAAAGATTAAATATCAAAACCACCTCCGAAATGTATAAGGAAGAACACAAATATCAAGTGTTGATGGATCTAGAGAAAGCACAAAGAATGGGGAGAACGTCAGCTCCAATTCTTTGTAAACTCAAAAATAGGCACGTTGCAAAAAAAAACGGGGCAATTTTCCTGGATGTGCCCCTAAAATTAAAGGAGAAAATCATATAGAAAAACTTCATGTAAGGGGTGAAAGTTGAGTAGGCAGCTATCAAAACACAGAGGCAAATCCTGTCCTCGCTTGGGCCTTCCTGTTCTCAGGACCAAGGTGGAGTCACCAATGAAATGACAAAATTGTCAATGCCTGGGACATAAAGAACTACAAAGCAAACAGTTTCCAGCAGCACACAAATGCTTTTCAAGCACTCTCCATGTCAGGAATCTGAGCTTCTACTGGTAGGAAAGCGGGGAGGAAATTGCCCTCTCCCGAGACCGCTATGCACGCCCTGAGATTGCTGGACAGGCAGAGGCTGCGCAATCAGAGAAGAGTGGAAAAGAGACTGACCGCAAGCTAAAAGAGGTTATTTTCTCTCACTGTTTGTGTATCAAAGAAAGGAAAGCCACCCCCTGCAGGACGGATGCAAAAATACAAACAAGGACCCTCGACACTGCTCCCTACAGAAGGGGAGCAGCAGTCTCCGTCCACTGTACTGAAACCCTTGGAGAGAAGCGAGAGCCCGGAGAGGGTTTTCAGGGGCGTGCTAATCTGAGATCCACCTGGGGCAAGAAGGAAACAATAGAATCTGATGAATTATTCTCATCCACACAAGGCAAAATTCTCTCCAACAGAAAGGGTGTTGGTTCTCTCTGATCTTGTTTCCCCCGGCTCCTGAAGCTGGCTCTACTTAAACTCCACCTGGGGACCCAGGGTCTCCCGGTTGGTTTCCAAGATAATCGTCCCACAAAGGCAGGGAAAGTCAGAGACCCTTCCTAGACCTGGGATTCACACATCTCACTGCTGACCTTTGGCTGCCTCCGCCTCTTCAGGCAGACACAATCCTCCAGTGTGGGTGGCACTCTTGATTGCCTCTTCTGCTCTGGGTCCTTTCCTGGGTCTCGTCTTGGTACCAGACACAAGCTGGAAGCCTTTTTCTCCCACCCCAGCCCCTGCGAGCCTTCTTCCCCAGGAATGAGTACTGCTCTCCAGACTGCCAGCTGGAGGGGATCCTGACTCTCGCAAACAGACCTCAGAATGCCAACCCTGGCCCTGCCTGACTTCTGAGTTGGTCTGTAGCCTGAAGTTCCTCGTTGCTGGCCCCACCCATAACTGTATATCCTGAAATACCAGGTCTGAACCAGCTACCCACTTTGGACACTCTTACCATAGACCACCCAGGAGCCTGTATGGAGGCCACTTCCATATCCAGGTGAGATGCTCCAAACCCTCATTCATCTTTTATTGGGGGTGTTCCTGCCCTCCCTGGCCCCCTCTTGCTCCCAGGCCCTCTGTGCTGCTGAAGTTCCAGCATGTCTCCTGAGCCTAAGTATTTCCTGCCTCCTTCTCATTTGTCATGCAGAAATGGGAAACAGCCCCAAATCGCATCCATTCAAATCCCGGTGGTCTGTGAGAGTGTGATTTACATATCTGATACCAAAAAAGGGTGTGGGAAACACAGTTCTCTCTGTATCCCATTCATACCCAAAGAATTCTTTCTTCCAGAAACATCTCTGTAGTTACTCTCCATAAGTCAGGCATCTCTGTAATATTTCAGCATCAAGTTCCCTCTCCGGTAATAGAGACTTCAGAAGGAAAGAGCAAGTGCTAACACAGTCTGGTCCCTGCAAAAAGACCGGAAAGTTGAGCAGTGGTCACTACAGCCCCAAAGTTAGATATTTGGCTCCTCTCTGGTTGAAAGACATGAGTGTGATCTATTTAAAAAAAACAAAACAAAACACATAACTTTTAAGCCTCCTAATATGGGAAGATGATCATCAAAGAAACCTAAAAACTTTCAAGGTATGAAATATGACGATTTTGGATCATGTTCTCACAAAAGAAAGAATGAAAGCCAAAACTGTAAAAGCAGGTCTGAGTGATAACATTAATGGCCTCTCTATACTTGCTTGCTTTCCTTATTTTAAACAAAATGGGAAACTGGGTGTTTTGCAGCTGTGCTCAGTCAACTTGAATGTGGAATGATCATTCCAGGTCTTCCTAAACTTGGCAGTAAATCAGGGGCAAATTCCCAGATCGTCAAACAGTGATTTCACAACATCAGGCCTCTATTTCTCCTCTTTCCAAGTTCCCCCACCTCCCCAAACATATGCTGTCATCACTGACCTACAGGTCAGAGCCTTGGACTGAAGTCTCAGCCCAGCACTGTTTCTGTACGGCCTTCATGAAGTGACAACACTGCAGCACTCCTTCCTTCATCTAGAAAGAGGGGGCAGGGGTGATACGGCATGCACTACCTAGCCAGCTCAGGGGCTGTGAGGAGTGAGATTATATGTGCAAACTCTTGAAAAATGTGAAAGGCTGCAAAAATATTCCTTCCTTTTGGAGGACATCCAGGATCCTCCATGATAGGGGTAGCAGCATTTTCCAAGTGCAAACAATTATAGTGTTATTATGCTATATTTCCACAGCCTATTTATATGCTGGCCATTCCCACTAGACTCTAAGATCCTTGTTGGGGATTGAATCTTGTCCCCCACAAAAGGCATGTTCAGGTCCCAACCTGTGGCCCTGTGGGTGGAAACACATTTGTAAATAGGACCTTTGAAGATATTATTAGTTAAGTGTGCCCAATCTGAACGAGGGTGGGCCTTCATTCAACATGGCTGAAGTCTTTATAAGCAAAGGAAAGTGGACACAGAAGGCGAAGCCACAGGAGAAGCAAGAACCCGGAAGATAAAGGAAAGGACATCACAGGGGATTATCCCCAGGCAGCCCCAGAATACCACAGTCTTATGGAAGAAAGCATCACCTGGTTGATGCCTCAATTTTGGACTTCTCCTAGCCTCAAAACTGTGAGTCAATAAATTCCCATTTAGGCCAACCCATTGTATGGCATTTGTTTTAGCAGCTAGAAAACTAAAACAATCATTGAGCACAGAAAATGGGTCTTATCCACCACTGTATATCCTCAGGGCCTAGCACAAATAGATAGTCAATGTTTGTTGAATGAATGTCAGACTGCAATAATAAATTTATTTAGATTTATTTAGAGTTAATGTGGTAATGGGGGCATGGCAAAGCAGTACAAACTTTTATCTTTACAGCTTTTGTTTCTCTATAGAAAAAAAAGTTCCATTTCTTACCCTGAGTTAGTTCCACTCTCTCCATATATATAGAATATACAGAATTCATTATCAGGAAAATTTAACAAAGAATTTGGTCATGCATTCTAGGGGGTTCTAAATCGCCCTTTCTACACGGAGAGAACTATCACATCTGGAACAAATGATTAATTGATTGATTCAGCTGATTGAAAGGAAGAGGAAAGACAGAACATCTCTTACATTATGCCACTTTTTAAAATCACAGGGGAACTACTGCAGTGTTGTTTTCATTCATCTGGTCATACCTCTATTTCTCTACACCCCATCACACCACCAGATATATATATGCTGAAGACAGTACTTACACCGGAAACAATGAGATGGCTGAAGAACCATTCTTAACCTAAATTCTACTCATATTGCCACCAAATGAAATCCAGACAGATGATCCATTCATATTCTTTCTCTCTCCCTCTCTGCTTAAATGGGTCTGATTAAGTGATGTATGGGTCACTCAGAATAGAAGCAGTTAAAATGATCGTTTTACATTTAATGAAGAACATCGGTATTTTTAGCTGGCTCTATTTATTAGAAAGTACATTAGTGAGCATATGAGAGTGAACTGTGTGGCTCACTGTTAGGGGAGTCATAATGTGCGGCAAAAGGTAGGATCAAACAGTCAGGAATATTTTGTTCCTGTTCATTTGCAATGAATGGAAATTAACATCATAACAAGTGGATATTCTATTTAACCAGTCCACAGAGGAGATGTGAAAAGTAATTATAACCTGTTAGCTTATTTTATTATCAATACGATGGTGAAAAAAAAAGCAAGATCACTTTCTAAAGATACAGTTGAAAGGGGGAATTCATTTGTAAGGAAATAACTACAGCGGTAATAACAATACTAATGAGATTTAAATCCCTCCGTCCTTAAGGCGACAGAGGGTCCAAAACATAACTATAAAATAAGGAACAAATATTGTAGCTAGGAAGAGAGCAAGGCCCCATGTTAACCTGGGGGAGGCTGACTTACAATAGGCAGAATCATAACCTGCATTCTCATCCAGAAGCTGACAATACATCATCGGGAGATTGCCAGGGGAAATGAGGAGAGGCTAGAACCACAGAGTCAGCCCCGATTTATGCCTTCAAGATTAGACTATGGATCAGTAAGTACCAGCATTGCTGCTCATTACGGTTGCCTTAGGGTGTTAAAGGGTAGCAGGTGATCTTTTAGGCAAACTAGTCCCGTGGAATTTAGATTTTGAATGCCATGCTTAAGTGTTTGTTTGTACTATGCAAGCCTCTGCCAGGCAATGCAATCCCAAAGTCCACCCATGCCCCTCCCCCCGAGTTTAAAGACCACCTTAGTGGAGTATCAGCTTCCTCTGATTCCTCTTTATGACAAGGGGGTATATCTGCATGGGAATGGTAATATGACCTATCTAAAAGTAATGGGGCAGTAACAGGCACCAAAATTTGTTCAACAACATGGCCAGGAAGATGCGACTCTCATTAAAGCAATGAAACAAACCTCCTGTCTCCTGAATAGGAGAACAGGAACAGGTTTCCAACTGATCATTCCAAAGGGTCAGCAGCCACCATGTAGTCACTTTTCACTAGCACCTGTGTGGAACACATGGGCATCAGAACAGGTCAGCCAGGCCTGCACAAACAACCCAGGAGCTCTGGGGTCTCTGCTCTAGGGATCTCAGGGAGGAAGCTGCTGGGGGCAGCTCAGACTCCCTGAAGGCTTGCATTCTCCTGACATCCTTCTGCTCGACACAGCCAGATGAAAGCAGCAATGTCTTAGCTTAGTGCCCGGAGGCAGTTTCTTGAAAGCAGGGTAGAGAAGGCAGCCAAGTGAAAGAGCTATCGACCATGGGTGTGCAGTGTTGAACACAGCAAATCAAGCTGGATTGAGAATCAAGTCCTCGGCACCCCACCCAGAGTCCCACTTTGGAAAACTACCGAGGAAGTGGCCTCTATCCTTCTGGGCGGAGGCACCCTGCACGCATGTTGCATTTTTTGACTCTTTCCTGCAGTGCAGATGGAGCTGTGTCTACAAGGGCAGTGTCAGCTCACACAGACTGAAAGGTCCGCGGCTGCCTGGCGGGCCGGCTGCTTCCCCTGCTCCTGTAGGACCGCGAGGGCCTTAGTGACGCTTGCCCAAGATGCACGTGCTAGAGTGCCCCTCTCCAGCCACCCTCCACCCCTCCAACACACAGACTGCACACACACAAGTGAGTGAGTGAGGGCTCACACTTTTCATGTTCCAACGCGCCAACTTCTTTGAGATTTTTAACTCACTGTACGGCTAGTGATTACAGCCGATTCACTATCAAACATCTACAATACATTGTCCTTTCTCAGTTCTGTTCACATTCTGGCCCAATGGAAGTTCTTCTCAAAAAGGGTCATTTGGGAGCTGACAATAATTCCCTGGGTGCAGCTTTCAAGGTATTATGCAATGAACAGGGGAGAGGGACCCAACAGATTGCTTTCATCCTGAATGGATGCGCACAGGGCCCGCATTTTAAATGGCTGTCAAGAGTGTTTTGAAAGCCAGGATTTGGTAACCCCCAACCACGCATTCTTATGGCATTTCTTGGCCTAACCGGGTAGATTGATTCTGAAAACATACACTAATTTTTTAAATGCAAAACAGACCCACTTATTTTAGGTCCTGCACAAACAGAGAACTAGAAGAGCAGAGACAGCATAAACAATGTTGTTTATATCCCAGGCCTGAGAAAACTGCTGCACTTTCCTCCAAAATTGCAGGAAGTATCTGAGTAACCCCCACCCATTAAGGTAGAATAAGAACCATATTTTCCATAGGAATGGATATAATTCTTCCAATATCGTGACATTCAAGGATCTTGAAGCTGAAGCGCAAGTCATGAAAGATGAGTTCTCCTCTAACCTGCGATTGAGAGGGCAGAAAGTCCTAGCCACAAACAAGGCTGAAAAGTTAAAACTATGTGAGACCCAACACAGCGAAAGTCCCGATGTGTGGAACATCGAGCATCTTCACTGTTCTGCTTCACTTTGGAACCTGTGTGGAGGCATAAAGGTGGGTCCTACTGTTACAGACCTAAGAGGGGACTGTTCCTGCCTCCGGAGGAGCAAGCCGTGCGTTTGGGCCCTGAAATTTTGTAACTCTAGCATCACATTGGGTTGGACCTGTTTTATTCCTTTTTTTTTTTTTTTTTTTAATTTTATCGGTTGGCTTCCTTAATACATTTCTCCCTTTTTTTGTTGTTGCTGTAACAGAACTATATTTAAAAGCAGGCAACAGGAAGCTTTTACTTGGGAAGTTGAGGTTTAAGCACTCAGTGGCAAACAATGAACTGGAGAGATAAAGATGCAACACAAATGGCTGGGAGCAGACCCTCACTAGTTTCCTGCCAAAGTTGACTTGCGAGCATGTGTGAGGCCACGATATGGACTAACAGTGCTATTTTGCTTTTATTTACTCCTATTTATTTGTTCCTGTGAGAACCCCTATAAAAACAAAGTGTGGGGACAAACAATGCAAGACCTGCCATCTCCTATTTGCCAGGGCTTTTATTTTACACATTATCAAATGTTTTCATCAGTGGAGCTCAGCCCATTCATTCAACTCTTGTGAATCACAACCCAGATCATATTGCATTGGAGGGAAAACTATGCATTGCTTACAACATTGAAAGAAGGAAAGAGAGACACGTTTTTGACCACCCTTTCTCTCCGATACTTGCAAACAGATTTACAGTCCTTTACAATGCTCTAAAATGGACACCATGCTCCAAAACAGTCAAGTTAACTAGAACTTTCTTAAAAAGTACACTCGCAAGGCAATAGCATAATTTTATCTTCATTCCCCCTTTTTGTGGCCCTCTTCGCCAAACAGGTATCCATGTCAAAGGAGAGCGCTTCAGCTGGGGGTTTGTTTGACCTAGGTCATGCAAAGGTCAAGCTATTTGCCAGTTGTTAACACAAAGCTTCCAGCCAACCCACCCTCCAAATCCGGCTACACAGTCTGTTTCCATCTGCAAATGCACTATGCACATTGGATTTTTCTCAGTTTTGCAGGAACTAACAATCCCTTCACTGTGAAGTGGTCTCAGTGACAAATAAATAGGTCAAACACTCTTCGGTGAAACTGTAGATGCTGAATTTGCCAAATATGGGAATGTAATGGATTTTGACTTTTTCATTTTTAAAAAGGCTCTTTAAAGTGTTATTTTAAAACCAGTTGGACAGATTGCTTTATTCCCTTATTGAACTTCAAGGGATGCTGTCTTTTAAGCAGTTTTATGCACTCCAAAGTATATTTTTGCCTCTCTGAAAAGAGATCAATATTTATTCAGATTGATTTTTAAGATTTACATGTGAAAAATAGATAAAATTGGATCACATATAAACCAAAACTAATTCTGTCAACTCCCATGAAAGTCAATAAAGCCAAAATAAATTTAACAGATTTCATCTACCTGCATTTGAGAATTGTTTTACTTCATTATTTCTTATAAACTTACTGAGCAGAAATTTGCTTAACTCTTATCCAAGCTTCCTTTACTGAAACAATAAGACTCTCTATGGAATATTTTGCACTTGAATATTATCACCAGGATAGCATATGGCAAACTAGCAGTAGGCAGTTTATCTTCATCCTCTTTGTAAGCTAAAATTAGCACAAGGCCAGGGTGATATTCTCCACCGCGGAGCTCGTTCCACATCCTGCGAGCTTCCAGTATTTAAGCAAATTGGTAGAAGGTTTACATGAACAATCACAGATATATTTTAATGCCGTAAAACCCCAAAGTCACGCCAATAGTAAGAAGTAAACTGGTATAGTCGGGATCAACCTGAAAAACTCTCAGTCATCTGCCTCTTAAAACACATCATTCTTCAACTACAAAGTAGTTGAAATGTTTACAGAGGCTAATTGTACCAAGTGGGATACATAAGGCTCCAAAAGCGAGACACAATTACCTTCTTAAACAACTAAGGCTTATTTTTCTACTTGTTTACCATATCCGGTTTTTCGTGGCAATATGTTCTTGATACTAAAAATGCATTGTTGCTAAGAATTAAGTATGCACTTCCAGAGGATTAAATGAAGGTGATCTGCCAATGAAAAGAGCTTACTCTTTAAACAGGAAAGCAGCTACTGGCTAGCTCTTTGAAAGGATCACAGCACAAACAATGATTTCAGAAACAATGGAAAGAGGTTCAAATAATACATCCCTTTTAGTTGGCTTGCATGGGTGTAATCTTCTCATCAAATAGTTAAAAAAAAAAAAAAAACCTTTGGAAGAATTAACTTTAAGAATGGCAAGATTGGCGGGTAAGGAGCAGAGGTATATTTACATTAGAAATAGAGAACATACTTCCATCTCCTTTGCCTCCCTACATTTAATGCTGCTTTATTAAGGCAAATGTTACACTAACAAGAGCTCGCTGAAAATTTCCCTAGCCAGTGTCAGACTGGAGTTTCTATTACCCCTATGTGCTAGGACAGCTGTATTCAGTTTGTTATCAATATATTAAATCCATGCTAACAAACAAATATTGATGTTGATGGTAGGTACAAAATGCTTCATATTTTCTTGAAAGGAAAAAAAATAAAAAGATAATTCCTCAAAATCTCATTATATATTTGACTTAATCATATTGTTCTCTGATGCTTAAATTTTATCAAAAAAGAAAAAACATGAAAACTCTCCTCAACAACCCTGTAAGGAAACCTCATACATGAGCTAACTAGAGCAATATTTCACTTGTTGTGACACATTAATCTTCTGTCTCCACCAGTCCTTCCCCACATTCCTGCCCCAACATAGATAAAATATACTAGGGGGGAGTGGATGAGCAGAAATACAAATATTTAAATAGGTAAATCACTTGGAAACGTCAAAAATATACACAAAATCAGTTGTTTATGCTACATCCAATCAAAAAGTCAATATGCGTGTGGACCTTTTCTATTATATCTGTATGCGAAAAGGTGAAATCTATAACATTAGTTTATGTACAGATATTCAGAAAACTCAGATATTGGGGATGGCCTGTGGTTTTTAATTGCTGTATACCAATGCTAAGTACTATACCCAGAATTTCTCCTCACAGACCATGCCATTACATGGAGTTGACTGTCGTCCTGCAAATTTTGATCTCTTCGTAAAATGTTTATTGACGTTTCTTCATTCTATCTAGGTTTATAAGCAAGTTTCAACTCAATTCTTAGAATTGCAGAATTTCAGAGCTGGAGGGAAACTAGTCAATCATCTAGCCCAATAAACTCCATGCTGGCAAAGTTACATGATTTGTCCAACCTGGAATACATGAATGGTAAGGTGCAGACTGGGATTGGCAGCCTGGCCCCACACTCCAAGGACAGCATGCTTCACAGTCCACCACCATGCCTCTTAGACATTGGGAAATGCAGAGAAATTAGTATTTAAAAAAGAACCCGATCACTGTGAGCTAACGCTCACACAGAGTCAAGCACAACTGCATTCTCAGCCTTTGTTTCCAAGACACAAAGTAAAGTGACGGCTCAATGTTTTGATGAGAGTATTGGTATAGGTGATATATCCATCACCTCAAAAATCTATGGATTCTTGTTTGTTTGTTTTTTACACACACCCACATACACCCTAGCTCACATACATAGATCCATGTATGCAGATAAAGTAAACATGACAAATGTTAACAGTTTTTTTTTTTAATATATCCCCCCCTTTCCACTTGTTCTTGCTGTGTTGAGTTTTGCTTTCTTCTATGTCTGCTTGTCTACCTCCCGCACCCCGCCGGGTTGTGGGGACCTGCCAAGTCAGCTCACCATGCAGCGACCTTGCCTACTCGCGGGCGCGGCCTTGCCTACTGGCAGGCGGCTTTGCCCTGCCATGGCGGCTTGCCTTCTCAAGGTGGTCTGCCTGCT